>CAHIKZ030001073.1:457500-527500 GCA_903632075.3 Acanthosepion pharaonis
TGGAAGGAATTTTCACTGAGTCTAAGTTTGCACTACATGTCATCAAATATACAAGCCAATACTCTAATCCAATAGGTTATTGTCCTGTGGCAGACACCTGAAGAAGACCAATGAGCACAATGGTCGAAACGTTGTGATAATGTTAACAGAGATGAAGACATTAGTCTGAATGTAAATAAGGATAACACTTGGTCAGATGCTCCTGCTATATGTTTAGAGATTCTTGATAAAATTCAAAAAAGAATCTGCAATGTTATTGGTCCTGAACTGGTATTTCAGCATCATTTGCTTACCCATCATCATAAAGTACCTTTTCTACAAATACTTTCATAGTAATTGTAACTTTCCTCTATAGTACTGGGATTTCATTTTTATCTTATTATTTTTATTCCTCACCACCCACAGACAAATTGTATATATGAGGAGTAATTAGGACTTCATAGACACTTTGAAGTATTATGGTGGCAGTAGCAAGAATGGTAAGCATGTGTTTTTAGTGTAAGGAATACTGTGGTATGTTTGGGTCAGTAATCATGGCTGTCTAAGTTTAAGGTAAGACAGTTTGAAGACCAGCCTTCCCCCACCCTCCTCTTTTAGCATTGTGCCACATTTTTATATTATATTAAATAAATATTACTTTCCTTCATGGTACCTAGACTTTATGAATTTAAGTACTAGATTGGCAGTTAGGTCTCATCATTTTACAGTTGAAATGGTGATATGTAACTATAATTTCTATGTTAACAGTTTCTTCTCTTACAGTTCTCGCTTGCTGAACTCTCTTCTGGCTTCGCCAGTCAAGTTTGATCTTTAAAAATTTAAATGCAATGTCAATCATTAATTTTTTTATATAAAGCCAAAGCAGAATCTGCAATATTATTGGTTCTGATCTGACGTCTCAGCTTCAGTCACTTTCCAGTTGCTGTAACATACTTTCATGATAATTGTTCTGATGAACTTTCCTCTGTCAGCCATTAGTGTCTGTATTCTTAAATCTTGTTCTTTTATTGTCTTCTCTGCTAAATAGTATATTTTTCTCATATTCCCTAACAGTAACCCTTTGTGTCTTATTGGCTTTATTGCCTTGCTTGGGGTTAAAATGATAAAAAAAAAATCCTCATTCTAGAGTGAAATTGTTTTATTCTCTCATCAACAGTTTAAATTATTTTCAATTCTGAATGGAACTTCTGAAATAAAATTGTAAATTAAAATTAATATGAGCTACTATAAGTAAACATATACTTTGAGAAGACCTGATTAATACATAAATAAGGACAGTTGGGATGGGGAAGGGATGTCGGACAAATATCTGTGTGACAATATCACCTTCCTTCTCATGATTGTGTGCACAAATTGCAACCCTCTTATGTAAATGCAGTCTTTTCAAACTCATGACATTGCATGACTTTGTGTCATATCTTGGCAGAGGTAAGTTGCTAACCAGTAAACATAGTTTCAAATTAGTTCACACATACAGACCTAAGTACAAATACACTTGATGTACTTAGATACAAGTTGAACCTTACTCATCTGGGATTGGCAGATTTGAAGTCTTAGGCACATGATTTAACTTATGGTTATTGGTTTATAGGTACAAATGAAAAAAAAAAATAGAGATTGAAACCTGAGAAATTGAGTCCGGGGAGAAAAAAAAACTAGTATAAATTTAGTTTTATCCTCAAAAAACATAAAAATTAGAAAAAAATCTTTTTTCTTGACATTTTAATCTGGAGATATGTTAAAAAGTAAGAATGAGAAAAGTAGTTTATCTGTAAGTAATAATTTAATAAAAATTTAAATTAGTAAATGTGTACATGGAAGAAAATAATTTAGATACAAATTGAATCTGACTCATCTGGGATTTTTATCTTTGAAGGTTTGGACAGATGATTTGAGTCGGTATTTTATCATTTTATAGGTATTTTTATTTTAAATCATTTCACCCCAAGCAAGGCAATAAATCTACTAAGACGTAAGGGGTTACTGAGTGTGAGAGAATATGAGAAAAAAACAATATTAAGGAGAGAGAATAATAAAAGAACAAGAATTAAGAAGACAGAAGATAATGATTGACATTGCATTTAATTTTTTGAAGATTGAATTGGACTAAGAATCAAGAGGCCAGAGAGTTCCACAAGCAAGAAGTGCGAGAGAAGAAACTATTAGCATAATCACTTTGGGAAAGGTATGAACCCTTCTCTTCTCCACAGAGCTATGGGTTAAAATTAGTAGGACTTGTATCTGGAAAAATACTTGCTTTCACCAAAAAAAGTGTTAATGCAATATTCACTTACAAAAAGAAAAAAATTATCTGACAAATTCAAAATAAGTTTTAGTTTGAATAAACCACAAAAGGTTGATAAGCTGTAAAAAACAATCACTATATACACACACACACACACACACACATATATATATATATATATATATATATATACACACATCGAGCAGATATGAAGGTACGAGAGAAAATCATGGAGAATTGTAGTTTAAAAAAAGTAAAATCAACTCTGTGGCTCAGTTGGTAAAAGCAAGTCAGGCTATATGAGAGTTCTGTATAGGATACAGGTTCGATTCCTGTCGGAGGACGCATATTTTCTATGAAATTTCTTGAACATTCAGGCTGGTAAATGTCATTAATACTGTTTATTATAAACAGAGTATTTACTTAAATATTTGTATCTATAAAAAGAACATATAAGAATAAAAAAAATGTCTTTTTATATATATATATATATATATATATATATATATATATATATTAAGACATTTTTTATTTCTTATATATATATATATATATATATATATATTAATTATTTCATTCCAAGTAAGGCAATAAAGCCACTAGGATGCAAGAAGTTACTGAGTGATAGAGAATGTTAGAAAAACTACTATTAAGGAGAGACAACAACAAAAGAATAAGAATTAAGAAGACAGAAGATAATGATTGACATTGCATTTAAATTTTTGAAGATCAAAGTTGACTTGGAAGCAAGAAGCCAGAAGAGAGTTCCACAAGCAATACATGTGAGAAAATAAACTGTTAGAACTTATCATTACATCTTGCCATTTCAACTCTAAATTGATGAAATCTTGCCTGCAGTCTTGTACAGTGCTTAAATTCCTAAAGATTAGTGTGTGAGAATTGGTCGGAAGCACACACAATAAAAGCAAACTATATATAAGTCCAATGAGCAAAATAGTGGTACTCAGTCCAATAGGCAAATCAATTCCACAAATGCTGACTATCACCGTTCCTCAATCTCAGGTAAGCAACTCCTTTTGCCAAAAATGAGTTTTCCCTTTGAATGAGCATACCATGCTTTTATGCACCTGACCAGCCATTGCTCAACCAATGAGCGCCCAGAACCAGCCAATAAAAATGGCTACAAGCAACACCACCACTTCTGTCCACATGAAGTGCTGCCCAATTCATCTTCAGTCCAAAACTCACAAATTCACCATCTCCGCACTCCATTGGAAAACATACTCATGATTCTGGGTCACCAAGTTAAGTCTCTGCTAAAACTAGGTACCATAGAGGAAAGTAACATTGTAATTTCTTGAAAATAATATGCACCCATAAATAATACATACCCCAACAAATGATTAAAAAATTAAGAAATGTATCTATCTCTATGTATAATACGCGTCTATAAATTTTTGTCAAAAAAAAATAAAAAAGTAATTATGAAGACATTTTGTCAACCTTGACATTAAGAATAAAATTGAAACTAAGTGGCTAAAATAATGTTGAAAATTAACATAGTTATCCTGATAAATATAATGTTTTATTTTACCACCAAAATTCCGTCAGTGAAGATGTTATAAAGCGAGGTTACAAGAAGTGTTGTCTTACGACAGCCATGGATGGCTCTGAAGATGACATCCTTCGGCAAGAGAATGGAGAGTCTGAAGATAATTTTGAACAGGATGAAGATAATATTGTGAATGATAATTTGTTTAATGACAATTTAGATATTGATTCTATAATACAAAGTGGTGATGATTATGATGAAAATTTAAATTTCAATAAATTGTTAACTTCATATCCTCTTTTCTTCGAAATTGGCCTTTTTAGAGATTTTTTATTTTTTCACCAAATAAAAGATGCAGTTACTGATAAACATAAATTTATTGACAGAAAAATGTTACAATTATGATTGTTGGATTTAAAATGAAAATTGGGATAATATCTTTCTTATTTTAGAACAAGTACGTATTTATTATTATAAATCAATAATGAAAAAATATTTTTGTTTAAACCTATTTATAATACGCACCCCTAATATCACCTGTAATTTACAGTAAAAAATGTGTATTATTTTCAAGAAATTATGATACTTATTTCTTAAAATTCAAAAGTGTGACACAAGTTCAAAAGCAGGGATACAGGAAGGCTGGTCTTCAATCTGTCTTATCTTAAAATTAACCAGCCACCATTACTGACCAAAACATACAACAGTATTCCTTACACTAACACAACATATTCTTTCTTACCATTCTTACTACAGCTACCATAATAAAATGTCTCTATGAAATCCTAACTCGTTCCCATATGTACAATTTATCTGGGTGGGGGGATAAAAATTACAACATTTAACAATGAAACCGTAATGAATATTTACAATGATTACAATTACATAGAGGAAAGTAATGTTTATTTTGATATAATACAAAAATGTGGCACAAGGCCAAAGGGGGGGGCATAGGAGAAGGCTGGTCTTCAATCTGTCTTATCTTAAACTTAGCTATACACGATTACTCACCCGAACATACCACAGTATTCCTTGCACCAAAACATTCTTACTACAGTCACGACAATACCTCTTACAAATAAACTCTCTATACACCTGAGTAGGGCACAATGGCCAAAACATTGTGATAAAAACAACAAAGATGAGGACAATAGTCCAAGTATAAATAGTGCAAATAATAATAACTCCTCATCCTATAAATTCAGGCAGAAATTAAAATATTAATTTAAATTATTAAAACTGAAAAAATTTGATGATTTAAATTTTCTGAAGATTTGTCCTTATAACTTGTATAAATATTAAGAAATAAAAAAAATTTCTTGAAATATCATAGAATTAAATGAGTGGGTAAGGTAACAGATATAAAAAATATTTTTACAAAGATTTTCTAAAAAAAAAGAAACATTTAAGAAATAATTTAATTAATTTCTGAATAAGCTACAAAAGTTACATTATGATCCAATAATTATCTGATTTTTGCAAGAATTTCCAAATCAATGTTTCCCCTGCTAAAAGACACTCAAATTTTTCATACAAATTTATGGTCTAACGTTGACACCAGAAAAACAAGATTTTAACCAAAATTGCCAAGGTCCTAAAAAGAGTAAAAAATTCACTTTTTTAGGGAATATTTTGAGGTACCTAGATAAAATTTATTTCTAGATACCAAAAGAAATTATTCGAGAAAATCCAATGCTACATCAGTATAAACAGAAACTATTCTTAACTCAGCCTAATATTTCTTTATTATTTATTTATTTCTAGATACCAAAAGAAATTATTTGAGAAAATTCAACGCTACATCAGTATAAATGGAAATTATTCTTAATTCAGCCTAATATTTCTTTTTCTTTCTTAATTTTTCAGGCAATTTGTAACAGTCTTATATTTTTAGCAGTCATTATCACTGGTATCTTCATTCGTTATCCTTGCGAAGCATCCCAACGAAAAGCTTTTCTTGAAACACAACGCTGGATCAAAATGCGACTAAACACCCAAAGAGAAAACCAACAGCAGGTAAGAAATTCTTCTTCTTCTTTCAGGTGATGCATCTCTTCAGATCGTGTATGATCATGGCTCTTCACAATTTCCTATTCTTTGTAGTTCAAAGTAATGTTTGTCTTCTTCCAGTTCCTCAAAAAGTGGATTTAAACCTAAAAACTACTACTGTGGACATACTGTTGAAGCAGAAGTGGCAGTTACATTATTAACTATTTCAACAGTAAATGGGTGGGACCTAGATGACAATCTAGTAGTACACTTAAACTCATGTAGTCAGGGCAACAGCAAAAAATGCTCATCGGAGCAGATGCCATGAAAATATTTGTAGAAAAGACAGAGTGAAGCCACATCACATTGGTGAGAAAGTGACTGAAGTCGAGATGCCAAGTCAGGATCGATTACATTGCAGATCCTTCTTTGGATTTTGTTGAGAACCTCAAGATGAATAGTATGAACACCAGACTAGATATGGCAACAGTATTCAATGTATGGGAAAATAGTATGTTTGTAAATATGTAAGATGGACTCTGATAAGAAAAACTTTCTAGCATAACACAATGAACCAACTTTTCTCACAGTAGATACAGCTATATACAGCTTTGATGTAGTCAGTACAGTGAGACACTCTCCTTGAGTGAAGCATCAGCCATTCTGATAGAGGGCAGGGAAATTTCTCTATGGTGGTTAAATGAGAGCAGTTTATTTTTGGAAGCATTAAAATTCACAAACTATTTCCAGCCCCAGTTCTCTTAATTGAGTTCCTTTTTGAGAGCAGCGGCCAGGTTAAGTCAGTGCTGTCGGATTTACAGTTGAGACAGGAGTAAATGGTAGTGTCATTTGCATAGATGCCTACTTAGGAATTGATGACATCAGGAAGATTATTGATTAAGATCAGAAACAGTATAGGACCTAGGATAGAGCCTTGGGGGATAACTGCATTTGTGTGAAAGGATCTGGAAGAAAGCCCGTTCAGAACAGCCTTCATTTAACGATTAGTGAGAAATGATTAAATTAACTCAGTAATTGTCCTGTAATACCGTAGCCCTGAAGCTTATGTAAAAGACCAGATGCCAAACCCTGTCAAGTGCCTTTGAGATATCTAGAGCCACAACACAAGCTTTGCTGGTATTATCAAGAGCTTGATAATTCAGTTATGGCCATAAGCACATCAGCGGCACACCGGGCAAAATGGAAACCATATTGTTTATCAGAGTGTAGGTCATGAGAAGTAAGATGCTTAACTACTTCAGCATTGATTAAAGCCTTGAATACTTTGCCAAAAAGCAGTAGGAGATTGATAGAGCAATAGAGGGGTTAGAATATTCTCCAGTTTTTAAAGACAGTGACTACAGACGAGGACTTCCAACAAGTTGGAAAGTAGGAAACAGAAAGGCAATAATTGTATAGTTTATAAAGAATTGAAGCCAGCTTGGGAATACATTACTTTAGGACAATGGCTGGTATCCTGTCACCTTGTGGGAGTCCAATTTAGAAATAATGCCCAAGACCAGCAACAGGTCTATATGTATATCACTCAGTAGAGCCTCAGTTTTAGGGTGGGGGAAAATCAGGTATGTGTACTCCAGATAAGTCGAGTGTTGAGTTGGATGAGAATTTTTGAGATGTCAGGACTTTGAACTGATTGAATAGTGGAGGGATTGAGGATTGTCCAGCACACACTTGCAGAATCACCAGTAGTCAATTCTGGAGCTTATGTAGAAGACCAGCATGCAAACACCTTCGAGATATCTATAGCCACAGCTTGAGCTTTGCCATTCCTATCAAGAGCTTGATATACATATTCAGTGGTGGCTGTTAGCACATCAGCAGTAGACCTGGCAAAACGGAAGCCATAGGTCGTGAGCGGTAAGATGCTTAACTACTTCAGCATTAATTAAAGCCTCAAAGACTTTACTGAAAGTGGTAGGAGACTAATGTGGCAATAGAGGAGTCAGAAGGTTCTCCAGAGAACTACAGACAAGGACTTCCAACAAGCAGGAAGCAGCGAGGCAATAGTTGTAGAGGCTAGAGAGAACTGGAGCCAGCTTGGAAATACATTACTTTAGGACAATGGCTGGTATCCTGTCACCTCCGCTTGCCTTGTGGGAGTCCAATTTAGAAATAATACCCAAGACCAGCAACAGGGTTATGTTCATATCACTCAGTAGAGCCTCAGTCCTAGGGTGAGGGGAAATCATGTGTGGGTACTCCAGATAAGTCGAGTGTTGAGTTGGATGAGAATTTCTAAGCAAAGCCTTCAACCTTATCTACTGTAGATGTCAGGACTTTGAACTGATTGAATAGGGAAGGAATTGCGAATATGCTGTTGTTCAGCACACTCTTACAGAGCCACCAATAATCTCTAGAACCGAACTTACAAGATGCTATATGTTGTTTCATTCTTTCAGAAAACAGTAACTTTGCTTCAGTGAGAACATGATAAATGGCTCTATATATCTCATGTAAATGGGTTTATACATACATAAATACATATACATATATATATATATATATATATATATATATATGAGCCTGGTCTGAGATTAAATATGGCAAATTGCAAGATCAGTACTCTTTCAATATATATATATTCTCACCCCAGCTATTGGTAATAGCAGAGGACAGGTTGGATCCTATAGCCTTGGCAAACAATAACTCTGAACTCAAAGAACTGTGGTTGGTTCTGCACAACCTTCATCAAATAATATGTATACGTATTCTGATTGTTCGGTTCTAAGAACTGAGTTGCTGTATCCTCACATGGCAAAAAAAAATGTTCCTATTGTTAGATTAAGCTTTGAACCGGTGTATCATGGAAATGATTAAAGACATCTTACTGGAATTCTCTGAGATTTTTATAACACTATTGGACTCTACTTTGAACAATAAGTATGTATAATTTCTCTCCAAGCTTAACAGAAGAATCATGATGAAATTGATCATAAAATTAATTAATCATAACTAAGGCTTGGAAGCTCATGAAGGATTGAAATAGTTATATGATTCCAGGATAATTTTCTAACTTATTCAAGATGATCTTTGCCCTCTCTAACCCTCTAACTTTCTGTCCTAGAGTAACAAGGTGCCTCACACTTTCCAGTTAGCAGAAATTTGAAGCAGAAATGGTATCTCTGGAAAAAAATCATCAAACATGTGTGTTTATAAGTAGTAATTTGAACTTTGCTAACCAGAAGTTCTCTGGTTAACAATACATCAGGCCAACTGATGGTTTTCGCATGGGATACAGGTTTGATTCCTGTCAGAGAACGCATATTTTCTACAAAATTTCTTGAATATTCAGGCCAGTAAATGTAAATAGTACTGTTTTAATTAAAAACAGAGCATTTACTCAAATAAGTTGTATCCATAAAAATAATGCATAAATAATATATATATATATATATATATATATATATATATATATATATATATATATATATATATATATATATAATTTAAATAAAACAGACCATTTTAAGGTTCCATGTAATAAATTATTTCACCACAGCCCTTTTAAAAGGACTGCGGATCATCAGACTTTACTTTCAAACAAAAAATGAAAAGAAAATGCTCCAAGTTAGCGGGAAGGCCAAGACCAACTTTGTATTTCCAAACTCCCATCGACAGTGGAAATAATCACTTTTTTTCATGCTTCTACGGCAGTTTTCATGTAGTTTGTGGCCATTTTCTACTGGCCAGAGTGAGAGACAATAGCTGGCTGCCACGAATAGGCAGGAAGATTCTACTGGCCAATCTGAGAGCCAACAGCTGACTGACACGAATGTTAACTAGCATGCTCACATGCAAAAAAAATTGATAGCTGCATTCGTCACAAGTGGGAAAAATTTAAATCTGCATGGCACTTTACTCCAGTTGGCTCATTCGCTTGCTTAAACTCAACGTTGATTCCGATTCCGCAGAACTGGGTTGGCTGTGAAAAAGTATTTGTTGTTAACATTCTTCAGTTTTTCCAGTTACGAGTCCTTTTTTAAAGCTGATCGTTTTGTGTTCATTTTGTTTAGTCATTTTTTTGTAACAGATTTAATGTTTAGTATAGAGCTTAGAAAAAATTTGCAGTGTGAGATAGGCAAGAAGTAAGGCATGTAGCAACATCAGCATGGCAAAGGGCACTCCTTTAAAGGAAAGGAAGGGCAAAAATATTTTAAGTCAAGTGATAGCGATTGCTGTATGAGTCGAACGATTTTTGAATCAAGCACGGGCAACGCCGGGCCATGCTGCTAGTAATATATACTTCTTCCTCTTACAATAACTTTATTCAGTAATGATCTACCTTAAGTGACTCTTGGGCTTTGAATTAATGGGAAAATAATATTTTTTTTAAGAAAGACATTTTTGATGATCTAACCTGCTATATCTAGATATAGGTTAGTGTCAGCTAATCAACATTTACAGTCAGTTTTGATTAAATTAATTTTTGAACTGTAGCTTGGCTTCACTTTGTATCAGAAAAAAGAATTTCTGCATTCTCATTCGTTTTTCTTCTTCAACAACACTTAAAAAAAGATAGTATTATGTTTGGTTTATTCAAAATTCAAAATGGAATTTTATAATCATGCTTGTTTCTCTAGGCATTGCACCCTTTTATTACCATTACTTCAGATAAATAATGGACCCTTCCATTCTGATTGCAAGGAAAGATGGATTGATTAATTTGTTTGTTTAATGGCATTTCAATTCCGTTATGGGTCATTTAATGCAGAAATTTAATTTTCTTGAGAGCTTTGAAGTAATAACAATAGGATAAGTTATTCTGCTTTCACAATTGAATACATGGTAGTTGATACTCAGCTTTTGTGCATATACATGTTTGTGTGTGCATGATTACTCTAAGGTGGTGAGATGTGTGTTTTATACTGTAGTTTTGTTGAAGTTATATTTTGGAATGCAGTTTGATTTCTTTAAGATATTATAGAGGATATTATACGGATTAATGTAATCAAAGAGTTCTTTCATGTTGATTGCTTGGTTGATTTTTTGTAGCTTCCTACAAAAAATATCCTATCAATCTCCATGGGTTATTTAATGTTGAAATGTTAATAATTTAAAAAATTTTAGGCCTTCAACTAAACATCTGTCTATATTTCTGAAATGAGGTATTATGTACACTATTTATATTATTCGGACTATTGTCCTCATCTACGGGCTCAGACATACCCACATTAAAAAGGCCTTGTGCCACATTCAATTCCTGTGGGTGAATTGATAAATACCATCTTTGTCGCCATATTTATCACGTTTTGGCCGTTGTACGCTCAGGCCTTATATATATATATATATATATATATATAATTATGTGTATGTCTTAGTGGTATAAAAGTCTTTCTGAGAACAAAGAATGTTTGTCATTCCTTTTCCTTTCAGCCATTCCATTCTGTCTGTGAACTAGGGTGTTATATCACAGATATAATAATGCCCATAATGAAATATAAATGGGAGAAAAAATCTTTCTACTGCAGCTTTCACCCATTATACCTCCATAAATTTACTAGCAAATTTGAATGCATCATATTTTGTGAGATATTCGTATTGTTGACCATTAATTCTTGTGATTCTTGCAGGAGAGCCTTCTTTTATCGGTTTTACCACAACATATTGCAATGGAAATGAAATCAGATATTGCTGGCAAACCCAAAGACAGCATGTTTCATAAGATTTATCTGAAACGATATGACAGTGTCAGGTAAGTATATTAGTTCCTCATTTAGTTTCCTGTCAAAAAATAATAAATTATCTGGTAGGTGATATTCAAAATTTTCTTCTTTTTTTTTTTAATTATCTCAATATTCTAATTAATCTTTCACTGCTACAGGTGCTAATATTAGATTTATGACAAGATGTAAGTGAATTCCTCAGTCTATGTGAGTGAATGTTGGGACTCTAGCAAATTGAATTATTTTTTAATTTTTTTTTAATTAAGAACTTTTCACAAGTTCAGACTCATGACAAGATGTAAGTGAATTCCTCAGTCTACGTGAGTGAATGTTGGGACTCTAGCAAATTGAATCATTTCTTTATTATATTTTTTTAATTAAGAACTTTATCACAAGTTCAGATTTATGACAAGGTGTAAGAGAATTCCTCAGTCTATGTGAGTGAGTGTTGGGACTCTAGCAAATTGAATTTTTTCTTTATTATTTTTTTTTTTTAACTAAGAACTTTATCACAAAATCAGATTTTGCTGTTCACAGTTTGTTTGGTTTGGTTTGGTTTATTTTGTTTCATGTCATATCAACCTGAACAGGTTATTTAATACCGACAAGATTTTTGGGATAGGTAGATACAAATAAAATGCATATTCTTTGTAAGAAATTAGTTTGTAGATCAGGTTTCATTGACATATTTTTTAAAGAAATTTTTTGTCAAGAATCAAACATATAGCTGGTAATATTTTTTCCAGAAAAGTATTACTGGTAATTATATTTTTTCCAAAAATGTATTGCTGGTAATATTTTTTTTCAAAAAATATTGCAGGTATTTTTACTACAAAAACCTATTTTTACACTTTCATAGTATTTTGACTCTGGTTTTGTTGTTAACTATATGCGCATGGCTTGGACCCAAACACATGCTCCCAACACAGGTCAAGGTTAACCTGGGAACAATAGCAATTAAGAGCAGTTCCATGCTCCTCAAAATCTCCTGATCAGAGGTCTTGCTGCCAGATGTAATTTATCATCATACCCATGATGACTCATTTTCTGTATTCCTGAATTCTGTTCTTTTATTAACCATTTTCCTCACAAAAGTCTTCTCATTTTGTTTCACTCCCAGTAATCCCTTGCATCCTATTGGTATTACCACATTGTTTGCATTGAAATGATTTTTAAAAGAATGAATATTGTTCTATTTTATGTTAGAAATTGAAAATAATAAATAAATCCAAGACCACAAAGAAATCTAAGCAATTGATATGTATGTACACGTATGTATGTGTGTGTGTGTGTGTGTGCATATATATATATATATATATATATATATATATATATATATATATATATATATATATATATATATAGATGATATGTATCTATTTGCATATGTGAGAACATTGTGTGTGTGTGTGTGAGAGGTGTATACAGGATGTTATGTATAAATTCTTGTCTAAATTATGCAAAAAGAAAATAACACTGATATCTCATTTTAACACATATGTTTATCAAAATTAAAATCACCATTGGCTTTAACCACGGCCTCTAGATAACTTTGGAATCTCCTGCAACTCTTCTGGATGGTCTCCTTGTTTAAGTTGGTGAATGCTGCCATAATCTTTGCCTTCAGTGCATCTTTGGTATTACAAGGAGTTGTGTTGGTCTCTCACTCAACCTCCCGCAATACATAATAATCAAGGGGGTTGCAGTCTGGGGTGTTAGGTGGTCAGATGTAAGGGGTGATGTGGTCGTAGAAATTATCTAACAGCTATGACTGGGTACTCCTAAGTGTGTGGCATGGTGCCAGACATAGGGTCTTCCAGCAGCCATCCTCTTGACATAAGACAGCAATACCTCCACAATGCACTTGATGTAGGCCTCCTTGTTGAGTCTAAAGCCCTGTAGGAACATGAATGGTGGCATAATGTTGATCACTATTGATCACTCCAAACACCTTCATAATCACCATGAGACTCATCCGACTCTTTCTGAATCCTCTGGACTGTCCTCAGATTTCTAAGCAAACACTGCAAATTGTTTGTATTGAAGCTTCTAGTGTGAAAGACATGCAGTATGGCATGACGTTTCCAAATTTCTGGTGGGGGGTGGGAATTGCATCATGGTGCTCTTTTTTTCACAGACAGTGCCTAACTAACCCTACTATATTGTGCAGTCGACAAAATCAAAAACAAACAACGCGCATGCACCAAATTAAAAATATAAAATTGTGATAGTATACCCATTGCACTCTGTATATGTCACAGGGAGGGGTGTACACATGTCATGTGTGAATGTGTGTATATATGTGTGTGCAGCTAAGTGGAACTTTCTCCTTAGCAAAGATTACAAAGGAAATGAGAAGGATTTGGCATGGCCAGTCCTAGCTGTGAAGGTCTGAATTAGTGAAACTAAGGAGTGTAGTTCATCTGAACATTTGCCATGGAAATAGCAACAGAGTTAAACTTTATCACTCTGTATGTGACTTCATTTGCTGTGCAAAAGGTTTGTCCTGCCACTGAAGGTGACTCTGATCCCTGAGTTTGAATTTTTTAATTTCATAGTTTTGTTGCCATATTCTGTTATGACAATAGAAAACACCTTTGAGTGAAATTAACAGTAAGGATACTGCAATTGAGAAGCCTTGATAAAGAATGCAGTGGGAAGGAGAGTAATATTAATAATGCTGATTGCTAAAGGTTAATGATTGAATAAGGTCATAGTGAGTTCTATGACAATGAAATATCCATAAAAATTTCCTTATCACATTGTTAAATATTTAAACTTAACAAAAATTTAACAATAACTATCATAAACATGAATACTGGTCATTATTTTATGAAGTAAGGGGGTACAAATGAAAAGATTTAAAATTGACACCTTTTTAAATTTCACTGAAACAGACATTAAACACTTCTATCTTCTGTTCCTTCTTTCATTTTCGCACTAAAAGCAAGTAGCATCTTTGATGTCTTTTGTCTTCTCACATCATTCTTTCTTTTTTTTTCTTGTGTCATCTCTGTTGTAGCATACCTACGGATGATAATGAATATGTCCCCATTCACATAAATACAGTAGTAAATACTGTATGTTAGTCTGCAGTTGGAGATTCATTGTGAAATTCACGACCCACTTCTATGTGCTGTTGGCAAATCTTATATGTGTTGTTCTTGTTCTAAGTATTATCATTCCTTTGTTTGATGTTTATTAATTAATTTGTTTCTAACATGTTCTTTTACGTTAACACACCTTTCAAAGTTTTGCTGCTCAGTCTAAACAGTTTTCAATGCTACTGCTCACAAAGTAGGTAAGAAAAGTTAGATACTAATCTCACATTAGAAAAATTAGACTTAGTACCTTAGAGTGGGGGCATGGCAGATTAATGTATAGTGGCTCAAATTAAGGAATCGGAGAACTGAGTTTGAATTCCAATTGAGTTTGTTACATTCATTTCCATGAAAATACCCTTGAGAAAGTAAGAATGCATCTCTCCTCTTCTCTTCTAGTTATAGGTAAATAGCAGGACAGACTAATATTTCTAGTGTGCAGCTGGGCTGCTCCATGTCACCTATATGTTTCAACTTCTATTCAGAAGAGGCAATTTGAGAGTCAACATTGGAACTGTCCTGGATAGGAGTGACCACTGGTAGCAAGAATCTTGACAACCACTTCTATATTGAGGATAGCATACTGATAGTAACACTGCCAGTGACACTCCAAAGATGATTAAGCCAAAGAGTCTCCGCTGAGTATCAGTTGGAGATCAGTACCGAGAAGACAATGATCATGGCAATCACTGGGAAGCTGGTGCAATTTATCAACAATCAATACTCTCTCACCCCAACCCACCCCAAGCTATGGATAAATAGCAGGAATTCTAAACCTCCAACTATGGGTTAAATAGCCTCACCAATCCACAATTGGCCAAGTGTAGAGAGCATGGCTACATCCTTAAAGACATCAAGAAGTGGTTCCTTCATCAGAAGTGAGAAGACCCTGGATTTGAATTCCTGAGTGTTAAAATTTTTAAAAAATCTTAAAAAGATTAACTTATATTTAAACAAAAAACAAAACCAGAAAAAAAAGCAGAATATCTTTGACAAAGAATGGTGGCTATTTTTAAAGAAGAAAAACTCCAAGCTTACAGTAGGTGTCAACAATATATATGTCTTTGAAAACCACTGATGACACTGTGATGCCACAGACACACAACAACTATATTGTGTTTGCATGACAGCAATGAACACCTACAGTAATGCCATCTCTTGCATGAAGATTGAATTTTTGGCACTGTGTTCAAAATTAAAAGTTATAGTTGTTTTTTTCATATCGGTAAATATTTGTAATTTTATTGTATAGCCCCCTCATCCTGAAGAGCTTTTGTAACTTCTCTCTTTCTTGTCTTCTCCTGACCAGTCATCATTAGGGGTTTTGGTTATGGTAACTTCAACACAGGGAATTTTCGACATATACATCTTCTATTTATCCAGTGGGGTAATTTTTCTTCCACTGGGGAGCCATTTCAGACACAAAAGAAGATACATCTACATTGCTTGACAGTTCAGTAACAACTCCCTTAAAAGCCTTTCTTGGTCTATCATTCTCACACTGGCTTAACCAATCAAAATTGACTTCCTTATTTTGTCTTTTATCTGACCCCAAAGGTCAACCTCAAGAAGTCCAAGCAGAGATACCATTCCCCGAAAAATAAGTCTGCTAAACTATTATTTAACAATTTGAATGACTGTAAGCAAAAGAATAGTCATAAAAAGCACAAATATTAGAACCATGGAACTAATCTATGACATACATTCAAACCACAGACTACTGCTAGTTACAATGAATGGATATCTCCTCAGAGAGGCACCATACCTTCAGAGACTATTAGATCTTAAACTCACACCTGACTTTAAGTGGAACTCATACATATAAGTCTTTTGAAAAATGTAGGTAAAATAGTTGGCTGCTACCACTCCAGTAAGTACCTGACTCCACATACTATCCTCTATCTTTACAAGAGCCAGATCAGGCCAAGAATGGAATACTGTTGTCATATTTGGGTGGTAGCTGCACAGACTGCACTTTCCATCCTGGATAGAATCTAAAGGCATCTCCAAGTCCTTGTGAGTGACAAATTATTTTCCATCCTCCAACTTCTTTCTCACAGGTGGGATTTGGTAAGCCTCTCACTGCTCTCACTGGAAATTTCTCAGATGAACTATATTCCTTGGTTCCACCTTCTCTGCTAGGACCCACCATACCACATTACCTGCTCCCAAGGTGGTATCATGGTTTGAACCAGCTATGACTAGGTTAGACTAGCTCTGACCAGCTTGGACAAGCTATGACCAGCTCAGACCAGCGGCCCAAGGGAAAACACTCAGGTCCCCACGTTAAAAACTGACCTTGTGTCACAACCTGACTCAGTGGTGGTGATGGTGGGTGGGGATCAAATAAATATCCATACCAATTACATTGTAGCAAACCACCCACACCCCCTCTGTACTCCAGTGAGAAGAAAGTCCCACTTGAACAGCTTCTTCTTGTGAAATACTGCTTTGTGGAAATGACTCCCAAGAGGATGTTTCCCTGATCACTACAATCTTAACCTGTTCAAGTGTATGATTAACTATTACCTTCCTCTCCTATTTGTACAATCTGCTTCCTAATGTAACCCTCTATCTTGAGTGGGCCCCCAGGCCTTGTACATGGTGAACCCTACTGTAAAAAATAAATTACTTCTGTAGAATATAAACTTAAACAGTGAGATTGAATAACATGCCATTTTAAAATCTGATTAAGTATTTTAATAGCACTGTGCTGTATAAATACATTTAAAAAGTTAAGGAAAAAAATTTAAGCTGGAATATAAGGTGGTACTTAATGAAAGAAAACAAAAAAATTACACAAGAGGAAGAAAAATTTTTAGATAGTGTCAAGAAGAAAAACTGGCAATTTTGTTGTTCCAAAGTCTCAAAAACTATTAAATAAAAGGGTGTGTTCACATCAAAAAATACCTATTGACTAATATGCTACCAAGAAAAAGTCTACATCCGGGTTCATAAAAGCATAAGAAAAAATTGGTTTTCATTATATTTCAATATAAAAGTTGCACCTAGCTTGATAATCCCTGTTTATAGAATGAAACTTGAGTTATTTATTAAATTTTATTTGTTATATTTCATATCAAGCACTTTTATTAGATATTTTAAAAAAAGTTAATATTAACTATGACTATGTTTAAATGAAGTATATATGTGTACATATAGATAAAAAAACAAATAGGGAGCATTTATCAATCTAACATGATTCACTTTTATTAAAGTTTGATCAGAGAATGAGATATGGAGAAACAAGTAATTCTGGTACATCCTGTTCTGTACAAGAGATTTGCTTGCCAGTTACCTGACCCTAACCAATTGGGTGTGTAGAACAATCACGTTGTGAAGATAAACACTCAGTTGTGGAACAAGCTGAGTGACTGGACACTCCACCTTGAGAAAGAGAGCTATTTATGGTGCCATGGAGCATCTCATTGTGCTCAAATGGGATAGTCCATTGCTTGGGTTGTGATTGGCTGCTGGTACATGAGTGGAGGTATTTCTGTATGAATACCAGCTTGATTCCAGTCAGTTTGCAGGGTTTGTATTAAGTTACAACCTGCTTTTTTTTTGTCTGCCAGCTGGATGCTAGCTGGGACCCTTACGCCAGTAAGTGCTGTTTATTCTATTGTTATTCTACATCTCCTTCCCCCCACATCGCATGTGGGTAGTAGCCTTTGGGGAGGGATGAGTTCCTTTAAACCTGACTGGTTGTGCGGAAGTAGTCTGGATGCTAGATGGGACCCTTACGCCGGTAAGTGTTGTTTATTCTTTTGTTATTCTACAGGGTGTGGCACCCATCTGGTTAGGGTTAGGTTGACGCACTGTACATCTCTATCCATGATTGGGCTTAGTGGGAGAAACTTATGCCCAGGTGTTGAAATGCTATTTTTTTAAATTTGAAATGTGAAGCAAAATAAGTAACTCGCAACATCTTCATACTTGGGAAATTTTCAATACCTGAACATGTGTTGTTTGGTTTTCATTAGTTAATCAGACTTCATGATAAGAAGTGCTATTATAATTTATAGCATAGTGAACCTATGAACAGATGATATGACTTTTCGAAGACCCCCACACCTAATTAAAGCCTAACCAAAAAAATGTGTATATTGCTTTATATATGTAAGTGGTAAACAGACAGTTGTGTACTGCCACCAAGTGGTCATTTTGAGAACTAATACAACTCGTTCTGCTAAACCTACAAATTTTGAAATACATTGCTGATGATTTGGAAGTTTTTTTTTGTTTTTTTGCCTGCAGATTTTGTTTGTTGCATCCAAAGTCCATTGAGCAGGGGTCCATAGATGAGAGGTTTGTCTGTCTATATATATATATGCATATATTTTTTTAGTATGTTTCCCCCTCTTTTTTTGCTCTTCATTGTCGTTAATATTTTTTCATTGATCCAACGATTGTCTCCTGATGAAATGTTGTTGAAAGGGCCTTAGGGACTTTTAAAATTAAAATCAATACATTCCTTGTTTTAAATATATATAATATATATATATATATATAATGTTTTATATAAATATATTATATATATATATATATATATATAATATTATTATATATATATAAATATTTATATTTATATATATATATATATATATATATATATATATATATATATTTGTTTGAATAAAAAAAAAGAAGACCAAACAAAACTTAAATGTTTAAAAAGGAAATTCCTGACGTTTGTTTTAATAAATTTTTTCAAGACAATATTCATCAAAAGCAATTTTCAATATGACTCGATGGATAAAAACAGTCTTATTATTTATGGTTTTTCTTTTATTTCCCTTTTTCGAGATTGATGTTGACAAATACACATAAAAATTTTAGAACCTAAAGAAAATTTCAAAATAATACAAATTTTTGTTATGAAAGGGCCCATGTGACGACGGCGTAGCGGAAGGCTGATCGTTTTAAAATTTTATGAATAAACTTGTGTTTTTAATCGTATTTGTCATATTGAACTGAATTGTAGATGAATATTGGGGTTTATTAAAACCAAACGTCAGACGAGACATTTCTTTCATTTTAACTACATTTAAGATTTTTTTGTTTTTTCAAAAATTTCTTCATATATATATATATATATATATATATATATATAATATTTATATATATATATATATATATATATATATATAAATATATATATATATATATATATATATATATTTATATATATTTGAATAAAATATGGATGGATCATCAGACTTTTACTTCCAAAGGTTAAAATGAAAAGAAATTTACACATTTTTGACGGGCCATATTAAGCATATGTAAATTGAGGAAGGGGGATGTACCATTTCAATTTTTAAGAGGACAAAAGCTTCACTTATGTTATCTTTTAGATATGGATGGGTAAAAAGGACATAAAGGAAGAAGATACAATAAAACAATCCTGAAGAGAGAAGGTTTCACTCAATTTCTTGGATGCTGTTATTTTGCATTCCTTTAAAAGGGTATATTTGGGGGTTAAAGTTTGATATAAAATTAAATGTCTACAAAATCTATGAAGAATTTAATTTGATGTTTTGTAAATTAACGAAGTGAGGAATATATATATATATATATATATATATATATATATATATATATATATATATATATATAGATATATATTATAAATTAGGTTTAAGGAGACAACCTTAAGGTTCCATGAAAAAAAAAAAAATATAAATATATATATATTTATTTGGGGAAATATGTATGACAAAGTGAAAAAAAGTTTTCAAATGATCTTTTAGGACTACATTGGACTAAATTTATGTTTACATTGATGCAACTACACATGCACCCAAACGAGAGACTGGGAATTTTAATTGATGATTTTTTTTAATATGCATTAGATATATATATATATATATATATATATATATATATATATATATATATATATATATATATATATGTAGAATTTAACTGATTTTATTTAGATTCTTTATTTTTTGTTTATGTTTCCATCACTTGTTATTAAATATCACACATTGGGATAATAGAATGGAATTATTCTTAGAACTCCTTCTTTGCTTCATCTCTTCTCTCTCTCTCTCTCTCTCTTGTAACAGCATTCACCCGAGGTGGGTTGAGCCGACTCCAATATTGGAGTTTCATGGGAATTTGGAATTCACAAGTGGTCCCCAAACCGCATGTATAGCACATGAGATTTGATTATAGTGGAGAAGGTTTCGTGCTTCATCACATTCTTTTGTATTTCCTTGACCTCTTTTAATCTTGTTTCTTTCAACTGGAATTTGAATTTTGAAGAGAAAAATGTCACAAAATCTGGGGAATATGGTGGTTGTTGGACCTGAGGAATGTTGTGTTTGGCCAAAAATTGCTTCACAAGCTAGAGTCACTGATGGAACCTCTGTGATCTGGTGAGATGACCACACTCTACACACTTTCCTTCCAAGCACTGCTATAAACAACGGAAGTGAGGAAAAGTGTTATAACTTAGTGTGCATGCATGACATAGTTAAAGGTTAATCTGTGCCAAGTGGCTTTACTTTGCATACTTTAGCTCCTTTACCATAGCAACAATCCCATTACTTTTTGATCAGACCTTGTAGATTATCAGGGATGGTGCTATAAAAAGAAAACTACAACACATATCAATTTGGTATTTAATCTCAAAATAGTCCCTTTCAAAAGCCAGATACTTTATTCAGCGTTGTTTCTATTGGTGGAAGCATTTCTAGAACTCCTTTTTAGGGATAGTGAAAAGCAGCCTTGTTACTATCTCTTGGATTTTTTGGACATCTTGAAATTTTGTTCTTTCCAAATGGGATTTGATATTTTGGAAAGAAGAGGAAGTTGCATGGGGAGAGATCTGGGGAATATGGTGTTTGTTGAACCTAGGGAATGTTGTGTTTGGCAAAAAACTACTGCACAGGCCATGGTCACTGAAAGAATCTCTGTGTTGTGGTGAGGCAACCACACTCTACACACTTTCCTTCCAAGCACTGCTATAAACAATGTAAGTGAGCAAGAATGTTATAACTTTGTATCCATGCACAACAGTGTTCAAAGGCAATCTGTGCCAAACAGCTTTACTCTGCATACTTTAGATCAATTACCATAGAAATAGTCCCAGTACTTTTTGATCAGACCTCATATACATGTCTTTATAAAAAGGTGTATGAGTAAACTGATAATCCAACAGTGGGAGTGTTGGATTTGAAATGTTTCCAACATATTGTGCTCAGTCTATTGATGAGGAATAATGAAGGGCATCATCAAAGAAAGAGATTATTGAAAAATATTTGTTGTACAAAATAAATGCTGTTTCCATTATATATATATATATATATATATATATATATATATATATATATATAACTATGAATTTCTACCTGGCTAACTCTTTTCTATCATGTGACTTTAATGGTTCGTTATCTTTTCAATTAAGGCGAACAGATTTGCAACCTGGAAAAATTAGCCTGGCGTACTTGAATATCTCTTTGGCTGAGCAACATCTGAAATCAAAAATTAGGAGTCACTTTGACATCAGCTGCCATTTTACATTTGAATAAACATGATGGGTAATTAGCTTGTTCTGATTGATGGAATTGCAAATGCTTCTCGTTAACTTGAGAATATTACCTAGCGTCTTTGTTTCAGGTGAGAGGAGCCCAGTAATCATTGGGGCCTGTGCTTAGCTAGAACCTAACTCTCAATTGTATTGAAGAATGGCAACCTGACCTTTTTAAAGAGATTTCTACTCTCATTATTTGATAGTAGTATAAAGTTGATGTTTTTTTTGAATAGTAGTATAAAGTTGATGATAATGTCATTAAGATGCAACTGTTTACTAGGAGTGAAAAAGAATGAGAAGATTTTAATTAGAAGTTTAGTGAATAATATACCTAAAACATTTGTATAAATGGCTAGCAAAACTGAGATACCATGAAGAAGTCATGACACAAAAAACATTCTTTTGACATTCCATTTTGTGGGTACATTTGTTAAACTTAGCCATTTTGTTCTTGATAGATAGTCAAAAGTACTTGAGCAAAAACAGAATAAAGATATGAACAGATGATACAATTTTGATTGGGGAAAATACATAGTAATAATTTCAATCTCAAAAATCCTGCACTTATTAAAATAGAAAATTACTTACTTAGATGAAAAGTTCTTGAAAGTGCAGTTATTGTTTCTTGCCAAAATATTAACTGACATACTGGATACCGCTTTTTCTTTCTTTCATTTAATTCTTTCTATTGCCATCCTCATTTCCTTTCTTTCTATTTCTACCACTCACATTTCCTTCCTTACTTTCTGTCTATTACTCCTACCCACCTTTTTTCTTTCGTTCCTTTTTTCCTTTCTATTTTTACTAACATCCTTTCTTTCTTTCCTTCTATTACCATCCACTTTTTCCTTTCTTTCTATTTCTACTACTATCTTTGTTTCCTTCCTGCCTTCATTTCTATTTCTACTAACATCCTCTTTTCCTTCCTTCCTTCCTTTCTTCCAACATCCTCTTTTTCTTTCTTTCTTTCTTTCTTCTTTCTTTCTATTGCCATCCTCTTTTATTTTCTTTCTTTCTATTTCTCCTGCCATCCTCTTTTTCTTTCTTTCTTCTTTCTTTCTATTGTCATCCTCTTTTTCTTTCTTTGTTTCTATTTCTCCTGCCATCCTCTTTTCCTTCCTTCCTTCCTTCCTTCCTTCCTTCCTTTCTATTTCTATTTCTACTAACATCTTCTTTTTCTTTCTTTTCTTTCTTTTTATTGCCATCCATTTTTTCTTTCTTTCTATTTCTACTACCATCCTTTGTTTTCTTTCAGTTTTTCACTTAAATTGATTTCTCAAGTCACCTGTTACTTCTCTTTCTATTACTGATGGCGGGTTTCTTTTCTAACCTTTTGTTTAATGTAGTGTAGAAAGTCAACATTTAGATTATATCATTCACTCTTCAAATTTCTCAGTGCTATCCATTTGAGTTGTTGCTACTGTTGGAAGTCTTCAGGTGATGTGTCTCACTTCTTCAAATTCAATTTTTGTGCTTAAGTGATGTTCAATCTATAACAAATCTTTATATGAACAAGTAAGTTATCTGTCTTAATTGCAGTGTAGTACATAAGATTTTGTTTTTGAAGATGATGTGAACTTCTCCATGTGCTAAGATTTAAATATTGCACATAAGAAAAACAGACATGACAAGCAATAACTTAAACAAGATATCCCTAGACAAGAATAGTGGAATGAGAACAATCTACCCACCAAAATTAAATAAAGGGTTCAGTTGAAAATTCTCTGCAGGTTACCCAGATCGACATATACCTAATGAAGCCAGGAGAGCAGAATGGCTGAAATGTTGTGATAACAATAACTAAGATAAGATATCCCTAGACATGAGTAGTGGAATGAGAACAAACTAATTCATATAGATTAAATAAAGGGTTCAATTTCAAGACAATAGTCCGTGTGTAAATAATGTAATTGAATAAGAAAAATATTTAATTTCCTGTCAAATATGATCTTCAAAAAGTTAAATGCAGTGACAATTATCATCTTATCTCTCCTGCTATTTCATTGTCCTTTTTCCTCTGTAACATTTTTCTCCATTGTCTTCATTACTGTATTTGTCCTGGGTATGACGATAAACTACATCCAGCAGCAAGGCCTCTGATTGAGAGGTTGGAGGTTTCGAGGAATGTAGGCTTCTGGTTACTTATGATACACTAAATAAACCTGATTTACAAGCTGATTTCATGTGAACCTATCCTAAGAGTCTTGTCAGTATTAGTTATCTCATTGAGGTTGATGTGCCGTAAAACAAAATAAACCAAACCAAACTAAACCTACCTTAAAGGAATGGGTTTATCGTAATATGTATAACACTGACAACAGAACATATACAAATCATATATCTATAAAACAAACATTTAAGCTGAAAGTACGAAGTCATCTACAAAATATCTGTAGTTGATGGCATACAATTGCATTAAAAATATTTAGATTCTGGCATTAAATAACCTATAAAAGTTTTTTTTTTTTTTTTTTTTTTTTTAAGCATTTCACCCCAAGCAAAGCGGGAGTGCCACTAGCACACAAGGGGTTACAGAAAAGGAAAGTAAGAAAAGAATGGGGATTGAAGGAAGGATAAAATGACGAATGGGGATCAAGGCATCAAAAAATGTCGATTGACATAAATTTTTGAAGATTATAGTTATCAGGGAAGCAAGTAAGAGGAAGGGAGTTCCACTGTTGGGAAGTGCGAGAGAAGAAGCTGTTGGAGTAGAAGAGGCAGTTACATTTAAGTGCTTCAACAGTAAAAGGGTTGGACCAAGATGCTAACATTGCAGTGTACTTAAATTCATGCAGTTTCAATGCAAGAATGAATGGTAAAATTGTAAATTTGAAGGATGGACTCTGGTGTGAAAAACCTTCTGGCGCAACATGGAGAACAAACTTGTGGTAGATGCAGCTATTGATTCAATGTAGTTGTTCCACCTCAGGTCAGTGGAAAATGTGAGACCAAGAAGGCACAGTGAGACACTCTCATGAAGTTGAACATCAACCATGTTGATAAGTGGCAAGAAGGTTTCTCTATGGTGGGTAAATGAGAGCAGTTTCATTTTAGAGGCATTAAAATTTACAAGCCATTTCCTGCTCCAGTCAATGACAGAATGGAGTTCCTTTTCAAGATCAATGGCCAGGTTAATTTTGTCAGCAATGCCAGATTTGCTACTGAGACAGGAATAAATGGCTGTGTCGTCTGCATAAATGCCTACATCAGGAAGATCACTGAAGATCAGAAAGTGTAGGACCATGGATAGAACCTTGGGGAACATCAACGTTCATATGAAAGGAAATACGCCACTAAACAAAATTAAACAAATAAAAAATAAGTCATTAATATCTTTTATCCTCAGTAGCTTTATTGCCTTGCTCGTGATGAAATGATTAAAAATGTATTGATTTTACTAGTATGTAAGAATTTATACATGATCTCCTATTTCCTATATCGTTTTTATTTTTTTTTTTATAGATGTAGAGTATTAAGCTTTGGGCACTGAACTGTAATTTTCATATCCTACGGTTCACTCTTTTTCTTTACACTCACCCTCAGACAAAGCAAGCATTTGTGGAATGTTGATTATTATTTGTCCATTGCAAAGAGAGGCTGCAGTTTGAATAAGGATGAAGCAATGCAGATGCAAACATTAAGAAATTGTCAAAATGCAATTATTCTATCTCAAAGGAAGAAAATTTGTCTTACAGCCCCCGCAAGACACATTATCAGAATTATTACAGTGTATTTCAGGAGAGAAGTCAACACTTGAACCGTGAAAGATCTTAATATGTTCATTTATATCCTTTTTAAAAAAAAAAAAAAAAAAAAAAGGAATGAAGATCCATCAAAGGAGTTAGAGGATACTCAAGCCATAGATTTTGTTAATTCAAGGCTAAAAACAAACTTGGAACGAAATTAACTGTGACAGATTTTTATGAAATGCTCAAGAATGATTCTTTTTTTTTTCTGCCTTGTTTTTTTTTTTTTTTTTTTTAATTCAAAAAAAAATAAAAATTACTTAAGATACAAAGAATTAGAATCAGTGATTAAAATTTCTCAAAAATTTTTTTTTTCAAAATGGAGTCAAGATCTTCCAAGGATTTTTTTTTTTTTTTATTAATTAAAATTTTTCTCTTTAAAAAAAAATTATTAAACAGCCAAAGTAAATAATTTTACAGCATTAATTCAAAATATGTTGCTTGAACTACTGGAATATTAAAATTTATTTTATTTTTTTAAAGAAAATTCCCTAGGTTGCTTCCATATATGATGTGTGTGTGTGTGTGTGCAATGTTTTGTTGTAAATATATTCTTCTTCTTTTCAGAATGTTAGGTGATCACAGCTCTCCACTATTTCCTATTCTTTGTAGCTCTTAGCAGTGTTTGCCTTTTTACTGTCACTCTCTCTGTTCTGTCATTCATTTATTTAAGCACATTTGGTAGAACAACCAGTGCTTACATCTCCCCCTCTTATTTTCAATATATACTGTGAGTGTAAAATTCTCCAAGCCCTCTTTCCTCATTATGTGATGAAGAAATTTCAGCCATCTCGTTCTAAGCAAAATTGTCCTTGTTACTCACATGATTTGTAGATAGTGTTTTCAGTATTCTTCAGTAGAACCACATGACTCTTGTATTTTTCCTTGTTTTTAAATCAATTTGCCCCAAAGCAAGGCGATAATCCAAGAGGGTACTGAGAATGAAAGAGAATGAAAAGACTTTAGAAGGAACCAGAAACACAATTCTAAACAGGGAACAAGGGATAAACCTCTACTCCTGTTCAAAAGACTTAACAATATGCAAACCTATATATTCTATAATCTTTTTTTTTTACAGTGATGTTTGTCCTGTAGAGAGCCAGAGAGTCACTCAAGGTAGAGTGTTATAGAGCTTTAAAACAGAGCTTTAAATAAAAACAAACATTATAGGACCACATAATGACTGATTCAAGAAAACATTTGATTAATCTTTGGAACTAAACTAAATTCTCCATGAAAAGCATTTCCCACTGAATTAGAAGAGCACTTAATGGCCGATTAATAATGAAAAAAAATGAATTTTGGTTGTATGGAAAGACAGAATGTGAATTAATTCTATCAGTTTGAAATCCCCATACATTGCCTATCTGTGGGATCTGAATATGTATCACCCACATAGGTGAGTGATACATATTCAGTAGGACATTCCATACCAAAAAAGGGGGTATCTTCTAGGCCAGAGCTTATCAAACTTTTCCAATCAGAGACCCTCATTTATTTCTCTTCCTTCCCCAGCAAACCCCTTTTGTTTCTCTTTCTCCCTAGCGACCCCAATTTAAAATATCTTTGAACCTTAAAACCCACGCTGATGTTGGCAATTAAATGTATGAAAAAGTTAAGAAATTTGGATATGGTTCAAAATTACAAAAGCATTATCAGGTTCAGAATTTTTTCTCCCAAATATATTTAAGAAAATATATTAAATAACCCCAATGAATCAAGCAAATCTTACTTATTATAAAACGCAGATTGTGTGTGTGTGTGTGTGTGTGTGTGTGTGTCTGTACGTTTATATATTGGATTGGATTTCCTACATTTTTCAACCGATTTCAACAAAACTTCACAGGACTATGTAAAATTACCTTTGCAGTGGTTCTGACAGCGCCAAAAATTGGAAAAACAATTGTTTTTGCATGAAATCAATTTGAAAACACGATTAAGAGGCATTAATGAAAGGGGGACAACTCATATCGAGTTATACTTATTAATATCAAGTTATCAAATTACACTTATAAAACCCAGGTTGGTTGTGTGTGTGTGTGTGTTCATTTATATATGGGATCAAATTTCCTACATTTTTCAACCGATTTCAACAAAACTTCACTTTTTTTGGCAGGTAGTGTTTCTTATTGTCTTGCACACTTTTTTTCTTTATTTTTACATTCAGAATGCTTTAAAAATTCCATTTACAAGACAATTGTTTATAATAAAATTCTATTTAATCGATAGACTCATGATGATTGAAAACAATGTTTTTGTTTGAGTTTGGGTTTGATCAATTCGTAAAAAAAAAAAAATAAAATAAAACTAATTAAGATATGCGTGTCCGTCAACCTTAAACAATAATCTTTGTCAATTTTATTTTTCAATCTTTATGATGGTCGATACTTGATCTATCTCTTACTGTTACATCCCCGAGCAACGCCAGGCTCTACTGCTAGTAATATATAAAGTATACCAAGCCTAAACTCATGGAAGAAGCTTTGGTTAGATATTATGTCCCATGTAGTATCTGCAAGCTTATACTGGATTACTACAGTCAATTCCATCTAAAAGTTTCATCCGATCTGGTATCTTCAGACTGGCATAGACTCAACAGAGGATTTATTACAGACTGTACATTGTCAGCCACACTTTTTGCTCTCACGATGAATATGCTCATGAAGTCCACTGAGGTGGAATGCCATGGCCCCGTTTCAAATACCTGAGTTAGGCAACCACCCATCTGGGCTTTCATGGATGATCTTATAGTCACCACACATTCTGTTACAGGCTGTTACACAGTTTAGAGAGACTGACTGAGTGGACAAGAATGAATTTCGAGCCAAACAAATGTAGATCAGTGGTAATAAAAAAGGGCTGGGTGGTAAAACACTATTTCACAAGAGAAGGGAGAGCCAACCTGACATTGGCCGATAAGTCTAGGGAAGTCTTTTTGTAATGCTCTGAAGGACACAGCAGCTATTGATATGCATTGATTTTCACTTGTGGCTGGCAAAAATAGATAAATCTGGATTGCCAGGGCATTTCAAAGCCTGGCTATACTATCACTGTCTGCTCCCATGAGCATTATGGCCACTCCAAATATATAGTATTACCATCTCGACCATGGAGACATTGGAGAGGAGAGCTAGCAGTTTCCTCTGTAGATGGTTAGGATTACCTTGGAGCTTAAGTAGCGCAACCTTATATGGATCATCCAATGCCATCCAGCTACCATTCAGAGGCCTGGTTGAGAAGTTCATGGTTTCACGGACAAGGGAAATCTACCAGTATAGAAACTCCAGAGATCCCAAAGTGTCAAGTGCAGGAATTGAGGTCAAGACAGACAGACAGATAGAGTGCAATTAAGGAACTGGCTATTGCAGACGGGAACGTGAGGATAAAAGCAATATTGGGTTCAGTCATGCAAAGAAGAGCAGGCATGGGACTGATTCCTTTCTACAGATTCAGAAAAATCACCATGAAGGAGCATCAATACCTGATACAGGACGAAGTAAGAGCGGGGATGAAGGAAAAGCGGATGACAAAAATGGCAGGTTATAGCCAGCAGGGTGCGTGGACCAGGTGGGATTGGGTAGATCGGCGAAAAGTGTCGTGGTCAGATCTTTGGAATACCGACTTCAGCTGAACTAGATTCCTGGTTCAGATGCAGTACAAAATGTTTAATATCTAAAAAAGCACTAAACTAACTGAGTTTCTTTTTTCCAGTTTTTCAGATAAGACAGTTAGCCATCTGGGCACTGTTTATTGTAAGAATCACTGAAAAACCCTTTGAGTTATTCAGCTAGAAAGAACAGGTTAAAATCATTTTGTGTCTTCCCAACTGAGCAATGGTAAGAAGAAAATTCAGGCCTTCAGTAATGGCACCAACATTCATACTCCAGCCTCCATCTTCAAAGTCCATTCAAGAACCATCAAGAGAACGGTGAATAAATTTAAAAAAGAGAGTTAACAGTAAAGAGGTAAACTGGATCAGGAGGTCACAGTAGGAAGAAGGATCATCATTTCAACTTAGAGCTAAACAGATCAATTAGAAAAGATCCAACTCAATCCATAAGATGTTTGGGATGTGGGTGAGGAGTTTTAGTTATGACGGTCCCAAGAAGAGTGAAAAAAGAATTGAAAATAAAATTGTATATGAAACCTATGAGGAAACTTGTAACTCCAGGACAGAAAGTTAGAAGGTTAAAGAGAGTGATTTTGAATAAGTTGGAAAATGATCCTGGAATAATAATAATATATATATATATATATATATATATATATATATATATATATATATATATATATATAAACTTAATTTCAATCCTTCATGAGCTTCCGATCTCTAACTATGATTAATTAATGATGAACATGTTATTTTCATATATGATCAATTTCATCACGATTCTTCTGTTAAGCTTGGAGAGTAATTATACATTGTTATTGCTCAAAGTGTTATAAAAACGTTGGAGAATTTCAGTAAGATATCTTTAATCATTTCTATGATACAATGTTTCAAAGCTTAATCTAACAATTGGATAATTTTGCTTTTACACAAATTGGACAATTTTGCTGTTACACCTGGTGTATAGTAAAAGAAGAAAAGCTAATGCTTAAAATATAAAATAAACTGATGATTGCCATTACATGAAACTCTGAATAGTGGATTTGGTATTATTATTATATTATATTAGATATCTACCTATATAATACTAAAGTCTGTGATTGCATGCTTGCATGGTATGTCTGTCTGGTACATAATGATTTAAAGTTACTCTAATTCAAGTAAACAATATTTAAAAATACAAGTTGTTTATACAGTAAATATTTTTATTTTAAATTTTATTAAAAACTGACAATTTTTTTAATTAAAATATTTTAAAATTAAAGACAGACACAAAGAGATTCCGCTTTGCTGTTTCGTCTTGTTGTTTCAAGAGTAATTATTTATATTTCAACTTTCTTTTTAAACAGACAATATTTTAATTATTTAAAAAATATTTTTGGGCATATATTTAAAAAATATTTTCAAGTGAATATTATTTTAAAACATTTTTTGGCATGTTAAAAAATATTTTTAAGTTAATCTGGTAGAAAAAATATTTTAAGTGAGTAAGATTTAAAAATACGAGTTGTTTATACAGTAAGTATTTTTATTTGAACTTTCTTCAGACAGACAATATTTTTAATGTTGAAATCAACTTCAATGTTTTATAACCTGAACTGTCAGTCATGGGTAGTCTAGATTAAAAATGAATACCACTACTCTTACTAATACTACATTCCCTGTTCCAGGCTACCTTTGGGCAAGTTAGTTGTGACAATAATGTTTATATTCATATTTCTTCTTAAAATCAACTTCAGTGCTTTATAACCTGAACCATCAGTGACCCAATGGGTCATGAGTAGTCTAGTATATATATATATATATATATATATGGTAAATTGTTATATATCAAAAACAATTTTTGGGGAAAGATTTATGACAAAGTGGAAAAAGGTTTTGTGTGACATGTTTCATCCTTTAAGGCTTCATTAGTCTAAAAGTTTGTTTACATTGATGTGACTACTCATGCACACAAAGGAGAGATGATGGGAATTTCTAAATTTAAAGTTTTTTTTTTTTTTTTAAATGTATGTGTTTTTGAAATGTAGTCGACCATGGGTTTAGGGGTTGTTAAATTAGGAACACATGTGTTTATTCCTGCTAGAAGGTCCACTACAAGATCATGGCGGACTCAGAGATAAAATCCACCATAAAGAAGTGTAAAGAAAACAAACAAGACCTATATATATATATATATATATATATAAAAGTGAACATAGAAGTCACCACTTAGAGGCAACAGTCTGTTTCATGCTAGATGTAAACGTCAGGCCACGAGTGCTGTTATTTTTCTTGGCTATTTATATATACAGGTTACTGGTGCATTGTGGATAGTCTTTTTTGGCGATTATTTTACTGGAAGTCATTTATTTGTTTATCTATTTATTTGGGTTAAATTGTTTTGCTTGTTTTTATTTATTTTTATTTTTTATTATTTCTTATCTTATATATTTATTTATTTATTTTTATTAGTCAGTGTTTTTATTAACGTAGTAAAAATTTGTTTATATAGCTTATTTAATAGTTTTGTTTTGGTTTGGGAATATAATTAAAGCTATTTATTCAATTTTGGGGTTGATTGTTGTAGTTTATTTTATCTTTTAATTTTGTGGGAGTAGTTTTTAATTTGTTTATTACTTTATGTATTTATTTGGATTGATTTTCTTTATTTGTTTTTTTTAATGGTTACCCATAATTATTTCTTCATATAGTATGTGTATTAAACAACAAAATTTACAATGAACATAGACATTAACATTTGCGTTTGGGTGTGAACATAAAGAATTTGTATTTAGTGAATGTTCATACGTACGTGTATGTGTGTATAATGTTCATGGCATCTCCCACAAATGGGAAGACGCAATCTTCTGTGAGAGCTTACATTGTAGATGTGTTCACTGAAAATGAAGAAATGAAAAAAAGAATGAGGCAAGAAATCATCCAGTATTTATAGTGTAGGGAGAGTATGCCTTAGTGAACAGTTAAGAAATTACGGAGGAGTTTATATATATATATATATATATATATATATATATATATATTGATATAATAGAATATGCGTACACCTGTGTTCCCCCTCACTGGAATATGATTGGCTGGTGTCTGCCATAAATGCCAATGGATGTGTAGGAGAGTCAGAGCCTTAGTCTGAGAGCTAAGTCTATAATAACGCCCATTGGACTACGCCATTGATCTACACTTCTTACCTGCGACTACGACGTGTGCCAGTCGATTACTGCTACTGTATTCTACTTGGTTATAGTAGCCAAAACCACTTAGCTACTTCGTTCAAATATATCCCTTTCCAGGACATATATATATATATATATATATATATATATATATATATATAATAATAATAAAGAGAAAGAATAGTGAGATATATAATCCGGTGTTCTTATTCTTAATTTACAAAGCAATGCAAATCTACAGAGCATAAATATTATAAATAACCATATTTTTAAATAAGTAAATTTCTAATATATATATATATAGGGTTGGTGCATAATTATCAGGCATTTTTTGTAGTTATTCGTTAATAAAAATTGCTGTTTTGTTTACTTTTTTTTGAAAAAGTGTGTGTCGATAATTATACATTACAGAATAATCATTTAAAAATGTTATTGTTGAATTGTTGTTTCTTTTTTTCATAATAAATATTGTTTATAAAAACACCTGATAATTATGCACCAACCCAATATATAAGTTGAAATTAAAATGCATTCAATTTTGTAACTTAAAAGAAGCGTGAGGAAAGAAATATTCATTGAAATTGTACATAATTGTCAATGTCAGTTTGATAATTTTCCAGACCCCAAAATATCTTCCAAATAATCTGTGGAATAAATCAACAGAGCTCTTCATAGCAAAGTCATCAGCAATTGCACTTGAAGTGTTTAAACCTTGTTACCTTTAAGGTTTATCAAAGCAAAGTTTTCAAATAACCTTTCGGTGAAAGGTGCCACCAAGTCCTTCCTGTCCATCTATTGTGTTCTTGACTTGTTGGCCAGAGGTTATATTGCCGTCTGATCTGTTTAATTTCCTATACAGTTTGATTTTGAGAGTGGGGAAATAAAGCCCCACACTTCCTGTATGATTCTGGCCTTTGTCCTGTGGGATAAAAAAAGAGAGAGAGAGAAACCTTTCAACTGTCTTCACAATTTGCTTAGGGTCGTGTTTATTATTCTCTATACAAACTTTGTCCAATTGAATTGTTTGAGCCAATCTTCTGCAACATCCGCATTTGCTACAATTGTAAATAAAATTATACAGGTGTACTCTATTCAGAGTTTGTTTACACAGGATGCTCATCTTAGAGGTTTACAAAGTTTTCATCAGCAAATCTCCAGCCACCGTCAAGTGACCATAGAAAGATCTCTTTCTTAGATATTCTTTTTGCTTTGTTAGCGTTAAAATAAAATTTCCCTTTAATCTGATTTATCCTTTAATCTGTTTACATAAAAATAAAATTTGCCAAAGAAAAAAAAAAGGCTTTGATGTTGACATTCCACGCTACCTTAAACAAAAGGTTAGGAAAGAAACTTTCATCAATACTAGAAAGATCAATAACAGTTTTTTTTGTTTGCTGTTTTGTTTTAGAGTGATGGTCACACTATACAAGGCCCAAGAGCCACTCAAGGTAGAGGGTTACAAAGTAAGTGGCAAAGTTTATAGGGATATATGGGAAGATATTGGTTGACCCTAGAATTGAATGGGTTAAGAGTGTAGTGATCTGGAAAGCATCCTCTTGGGAGTCAGTTTCACAAAGCAGCAGTTCATGGGGTGAAGCTGTTTGAGTGGAACTTACATCTCACCAATGGACTACGAAGGGAATGAGGGTGGTTTATTATAATGTGTGTGGCATGTCAGGTCTTAGTCATAAAGATTAAAACTCGTGGAACTAAGTAATGTAGTTTGTCTGAACACTTTCCATAGAAATAATGAGTGAGCAGCAAGAGGCTTGCAACATTTTGTCTGTGAGAAAGAGGTTGTAGGGTGGAAAGTAATTTGTTACTCATAAAGATGAAGGAACACTTTTAAACTCTAGCAAGACTGGAAAGTAAAGACTGGTCAGTTCTTGCCCATCTATAGCAGCGGTACTCCATTTTAGGCCTAATCTGGCTCTTGTAAAAATTTGAGAAGACAAATTTCCTGAAAAACTGAATTATAAAAAAGATTTTATGAATTTCACCTAACAGATGCCAACTGCTTGGTCAATGAAAGCCTAATGTTTCCTGAATGGAAACGACTCTTTACAAATGATTTTACTATGGGAATGCATTACAAACGATTTTATTATAGGAATGCATTTCAATTGATATTACTATAGGAATGCATTGCAAACGATTTTATTATTAGAAATGCATTGCAAATGCATTCAAACTATAGGAATGGATTTCAATTGATATTGCTATTGGAATGCATTGCAAATGCATTCAAACTATTGGAACTCATTGCAAATGCATTCAAACTATTGGAACTCATTGCAAATGGTTTTAAACTATAGGAATGCATTTCGATTGATATTACTAGAGGAATGCATTGCAAATGGTTTTATTATTAGAAATGTATTCAAACTATAGGAATACATTGCAAATGATTTTACTATAAAAATACATTACAAATAATGTCACTGCAAAATGCATTGGTAATTATCATAAGTAGGATTTCATTTCTGATAATGACCAAAATTTCCCCCACCAAAGATCCAGTCCCCCTTATTCCTCAGACACCTCCACATTATGCTTTTAGTAACTGAACCAGAATTTATAAAAAGTGCCAATCAAGTCATCATTTTTTTTTACTGTTTGTACATATTCACACATGCTAATATTAATACCTTTTAATGTTTTGCTTATTTTTTTTCCAGCATACTGTTTGCAGACATTTGTGGCTTCACTGCCCTCTCCTCAGAATGCACAGCCAAAGAATTAGTTGAACTCCTCAATGAACTGTTTGCCAGGTTTGATCGTCTAGCCACAGAGAATCACTGTTTGCGTATAAAGATTTTGGGTGACTGCTATTACTGTGTAAGTGGACTGCCAGAAGCAAGACAAGATCACGCCCATTGTTGTGTAGAAATGGGTCTAGATATGATTGATGCAATTGGGTATGTATCTTAGAAACATTCTCTTCCACTGAGTACAAAATGGCTGCCAGTTATTGTGTTGAATATGTCTTCAATATTGCGTATTCTTTATTGCTGACATTATTCTTTCGATGTGGTCTGAGTGTTAAAAAATTAGGAATCATTTTATTTTAGAATTTAAGGAAAAATTTCTAGCAACAATATTATATTAAATTTTTATTATTAGATGAAGCATAGTTAATTATGATTAACTTTTGACAAGTATTTTTTCATCTGATTTATCTTGCTTTTACACATAATAATTTTAAGGTGTCTGAATTTCTTAGATGAAATATTGACAATTTTTATTAACTTTTGATGAGTATTTCTTTCGTTGTCATTTTGCTACTGACAAAAGAAAGATTAGTCAAAAATAAACATTATTTGACTATGCATCATCTAAGAAATTCAGACAACTATAAAAGATTATCTCCACTGCTATTTGTTGAAAATTAAATAAAACAAGATGGAATTATAATCCACTCAGAAAAATATAATTATTGTCTGAATGAGGTGTACTGATGAGCTTTCATAGTATTACTCAAAAAGCACTTTTTATACTAGACAGATTTCCATTGATATCAATAAAGCTTGTCCGTCTGCATGGATGTGCATACATGCAAAATATCATGATTATTTTTCCTTTTTGTTGTTTTTTTTCACTTTATACTCACCTTAACCTTTTCTCTCATATTTCCTTTTTCCTCTTTTCTTTTAATTGTTACCATTTGTTTTCATTTTTCTAGATGGGCTGGTTTTATTAATTTTTGAAAATTCTAGCCTCTCTCTCTCTCATATATATATATATATATATATATATATATATATATATATATACTCTTCACTGCAAATTCAAGAAAGACATTCGGATTACTAACACAAAAACAGAAAATGTCTCATCTCAAGGATATTTAACATTGAAAAACAAAGAAGAAAAAAAAATTAATTATTTTTAATAATATATGGAAATCTCCACCTTTTACCTGAAGATGGTCACAAGACCAGAAACACATGTAGTAAAATTATGGAAATAAAGCATAATATTTTTTTAAAAAAATCCACATTACAACCAAAAACGTTTGCAGTACCTCTCTTCTTTTTAATATACACACTTTTCTCTCGTTGAAACCATAACCTCTTTCTTTTATATATATATATATATATATATTCAGGTAACATCTGAGGTGAGAATTAATGTAATACAAGACAAAATATGTTCTTTGAAGTGTGTTATTGTTAACAGTTACAAAATTGTGGAGCGTGCAGTTGCAATGCTAGGGTTGAATTTTGAAAATTTAAGTGAGACTGTTTTTGAATTTACTAATATGGCAATTCCGAGAATTTTATTAATCAAAAATGCTCTCACTTAAATTTTCATAATTCAACCTTAGCGTTGCAACTGTTAACAATAATATATATATATATATATATATATATATATATATGTAAAATTGAACATTGAAGTCAACACGTGGAGACGACAGACTGTTTCTTGCTAGACGCAATCATCAGGCCTGATGATTGTTTCTAGCATGAAACATTCTGTCGCCTCTAACTGTTCACTTTTACATATACTCTATCACAGCTATTGAACACTTTATCCCATAAATAGAGCAAACCTTAAAACTATATTCCTTCATATATATATATATATATATATATATATATATACTAGCAGTATAACTTGCCTTTGACTGGGTCTTTCATTAATGGGAATTTTTGCCGTTCAATTGGAGCAGTTTAAATTTAAAGTCAGCTCACCTAAAATTCAATATTAGTAACAACATTTGAGTGCATCTGAGACCACATCCCCAAATGGAGGGTTAACAATTTGAATGGGGGGGGCTGAAAAGGGAACTGTATAATAATAATATTCTTGTAATAATTTAAACTATTTTTATTAAAGTTTTTATGAAAGATATATATCCAAGAACAGATAGTAAATAGTAAAATGTTGCTGAGAGTTATAATGGACAGGAAGTAGTGGAGAGCCATTGTCAACAACAATTTGGACAAGACTAGCACGGAAGAATTATCTATCAAATGAAAGAATTTCATCAAAATCGGATGAAAACTGGAAATACATGAACGACATCCAATCACATACACATACATACACACATTTTGAGAATTATATATATATATATATATATATATATATATATATATAATAGTGATAAATATTAAAAGTATATATAGTAATGCATTGGAAATTAATTTACTATAAGAATTCATTACATATCACTTTACTATTGAATGATTTTACTTTAGGAATGAATCATTAATTATTTCAGTATAGGAAAGCTTTACAAATGATTTTACTCGATGCATTACAAATGATTTGTTATAACACACTGAAAATGATTTTACTATGGATCTGTACTACAAACGATTTGTTATGAAAATGCATTGCAAATGACTTTACTATGAAAATGCATTACAAAGGTTTTTATTACAAAAATGCATTGCAAATAATCACATATAAGACTTAATGAAGAAATACTCTAAAAAATTCAAAATATTTCTTATGATTTTACCATGAAAAATTATTTCAAATGATTTTATTATAAAAATGCAGAGGTAATTATTTTAATTTATAGGAGTAAGCAGGAAATTATTTTACTATTAGGATGCACAAGATTCAAAACAAGAAGATTTACAATGTTGAGAGGATTTATTTTATTTTTCTGAAAAGGAGAAGCAAGGATCTATTGAAGTGAACAACAATCAATATTTTGGGGGATATATATCTCTATGATTTGTTTTTAATATTTTTACACTATTGCATTTACATAAAAAAAAAATGTTTCACTTGTTTCTAAATATTTTTTTTTTTTTCTAGACTTGTCCGTGAGGTCACCCTGACCAATGTAGATATGCGTGTTGGTATACATAGTGGCCGAGTGCACTGTGGAGTCCTGGGACTTCGCAAATGGCAGTTTGATGTATGGTCCAATGATGTCACTCTTGCTAATGCAATGGAAGCAGGAGGCAAACCAGGGTAAGAATTTTTCAAATTTTAAGAAAATATGCTCTTGTTTTAAGATAGTTTTGTTTCTTTTATTTATTTATTATTTTAATAATATCCAGGCAAACATTTTCATGGTTAAATTTGAAAATTACTTTTGAAGGCCACGTTGTATTGAAAATACATTCTGGTCAGTGCCATCATCAGAAAAAGAGATATAAAATGAGTAAGAGTGAGCAAAGGAGAGAATTTGGTTAAGGGAGAGAGTAATCAAGATATAAAAATATGATTGAGGGAGAAAAAAAGTGTGAAGAGTGGCAGCTGTGGAAACGAGAGTGGAATGAGGCAGCGTGAATTGAGAGAGGTAAGGTGGAAAAGGTGGTTGTGTTAAGAGAGGAAAGTGAGGTAGAAGGGGCAGCTGGAAGAAAGAGCAAGGCAGAAGAGAGGAAGGAGGCAGAGGAAGGGGTTAGCAGAGAGAGGTGGGTAAGAGTGAGACGGAGAAGTCTGCTTGATGGGGAGAGAGAGAGAAGAATGAGATGGATGAGGCAGATGGTGGAGAGTGAGAGGGAAGAGTGAGACGGAGGAGGCAGATGGTGGAGAGTGAGAGGGAAGAGTGAGACGGAGGAGGCAGATGGTGGAGGGTGAGAGGAAAGAGTGAGACGGAGGAGGCAGATGGTGGAGAGTGAGAGGGAAGAGTGAGACGGAGGAGGCAGATGGTGGAGAGTGAGAGGGAAGAGTGAGACGGAGGAGGCAGATGGTGGAGAGTGAGAGGGAAGAGTGAGACGGAGGAAGATGGTGGGAGAGGAGAGGGAAGAGGAGGAGGAGGCAGATGGTGGAGAGTGAGAGGGAAGAGGAGACGGAGGAGGCAGATGGTGGAGAGTGAGATGGAGACGGAGGAGGCAGATGGTGGAGAGGGAGGGAAGAGGAGACGGAGGTGGCAGATGGTGGAGAGTGATGGTGGAGACGGAGGAGGCAGATGGTGGAGCGTGGAGAGAGACGGAGGAGGCAGATGGTGGAGAGTGAGAGAGAAAAGTTGGGAGAGAGAGGAGAGCAATACAGAGAGCAGTAGGAATAGAGAGATATTAAAACTTGATGGAGGAGGTAGCAAAGAGGAAGAGAGAGGAAGTAGGATGGATAAAGAGAGGAGTATTGTAAAAAAAGGCATGAATGGTTAATTTTTGTTAAACTAAGATTTTTTCTTTATAATACTGTGATTATATGCATGTATTATGTTTCTTTAGCTATATCAGAATGGAGTACTGTTGCCATATATGTGCAGGAGATGGCTAGTCTTCACTTTCCAGTCTCAATAGAATCCAAGAGCATCTCCGCATTCTTGTGGGTGATTATTTTCCATGCTACAACCCTTTTCTCAAAGACAAAACATCACAAGCCTCTCACTACTCTGTCACTACCTTCAGGGCAAGTTTTCAGACAAACTACATTCCTTAGTTCCACCAGTTCTAACATTCATGACTAAGACCCATCACGCCACGCACATTGTAATAAATCATCCTCATCCTCTTTGTATTCCATCAGTGAGATGTAAGTTCCACTCTAACAGCTTCTCATGGACCACTGCTTTGTGGAACTGACTCCCAAGTGGATGCTTCACTGATTACTACAATCTTAAGTCTAGGGTTAACCATTATCATCCCACAGATCTGAGTTGTCTGAGTGCAACTTCCTTCTTACCAAGAGAATACAAAGGGAATGGGGGGGGGTCGACCCTGTGTATGTGGCATGTCAGATACTACATCTGATGTCATAACTGGTGAATCAAACTCACAAATATAGTTTGTCTGAACATTGGATATGAACACCAGAAATTCACGATAAGATTGTGATGTTTTGTCTGTGGTAAAGAGGTTGTAGGCTGGAAAATAATTCATCACCTACTAGGCTGCAACAATACTTTTGATCTTTGTCAAGTGGAACTCGTACATACAATCCATCGCTAAAGATGCAGGAAAAATGGTCAGTTCCCTGTACTGCTTCCATAACTTCCTCACTTGTCTTGTTATCCTCGACCTTTGCAAGAGCGAGATCAGGCCAAAAATGGAGTACTGCTGCCATCTATGGGTAGGAGCTGCACAGTCTTCACGTTCTAGTCTCAATAGTCATTTTTGTGGGTGACAAATTACTTTCCACCCTACAACCCCTTTCCCCACAGACGAAATGTTCTATTGCTATTTCTATGAAAACTGTTCAGGTGAAGTACATTCCTTAGTTCCACCAGTTCTAACCTTCACAGCTAAGACCCGTCATGCCATGCACATTGTAGCAAATCACCCCCATTCCTCTTTGTATTTCATCAGTGAGATGTAAGTTCCATTCTAGCAGCTTCTAACCATGAACTGCTGGTTTATAGAGGATGTTTCTTCCAATAATTACAATCTTAACCTGTTCAGATGAAAAAGAGACGAAGCACCAGAAATGTGGTTCTACAGAAGGATGCTGAGGATCTATGGACCGAACATGTGAGCAACAATGAAGTTTTAAACAAAAAGGAAAATTGTTGGAAACAAAAAAGAAAATTGTACTAAAAATCAGGAAGAGACATTTGAAATTTCTCAGGCAGATAATGAGGAAAGAGGGCTTGGAAAATCTGATACTCACAGGACAGATTGAAAGTAAGTGGAACAGAAGAAAACAACACATAACATATTTAGTAAGTTTGAGTAAACATACAGTGAAGCAACGTTTAGGAGAAATAAAAAAAAAAAATGGCAAAATTTATTAAAAGATATGAAGGACAGGATGTTGTGGAGAGCCATGATCTCCTACATCCTGAAGGGACGCATTACATATAGAAGAACACATCTTCACACATCAGTTTGTGCTGTCATGTTTTGCTTAGGAAATATATTTATTAACTTGAAAGTATTCAGACATCTGCAGATCTATATTCAGATTTTCAACTGAAATCAGTAAAATGGCTCAGAATATTGAAAAAAATCAACACATCCTTAGCAAAGAACTTTTACTCGCCTTTAACCAAACTTGTACAGATTAAAAATCGCCATCCAAATACTTACAAATTATATGTATACTAGTTTATTCATATAGTCAAATGATATACTTGTTTTTAAAATCCCAAGCAAGGCAATAATGCCACTAAGACGCAGCAGGCTACTCTGAGTGAAAGAGAATAAGACTTTCAAAAGAGCCAGAAACCCAAATCTAAAGAGGGAACAAGGGTAAACTTCTACTCCTGCTCAAAAGACCAAGGAGGAGTATGAACAGGGCGACAGGTGAATTCCAGGCTGTCTCAAAAAAATGTATACACACTTTTACATGTATGCTGCAACAATCTATCATGCAAAGAATTAGAAAAGTTTTGGGAGAAGAGGAATTTTATTTTCAGCAAGATGGAGCACTACCACACTATCATCATGATGTACAGTCGTATCTGAATGAAATCTTACCAAACAGATAGATTGGAAGATAAAGTTCTGTAGATTATCCTCCTCGTTTATCAGATCTCATCCTTTGTGGGGATACTTCAATGATAAGGTCAGCAACAATCACTGAAATGAAGGTTCCATAGAGTATGAATGCAGCCAAATATCTTTGGGACAGGTTGATTTCTGCTTGTGATTCCATTGTGTTGTGTTGTCAGCAAAGTTGGGATCATAATGGACATCAATTTAAAAACATGCAATGAAAAATTCTACTGGAAGTACAAAAATGAAATTCAAGTTCAAAGGTGATATCAAAGAGAGTTTCATTCAGATTCACTGATGTAGATTAAAATCTCAGGAATCAGAGATAAGTTTGAAGCTGATGGTACTGTAAATGATGTTCACAAGAACTGTTCTGGAAAACCATGGATATCAAAAACCCCAATGAAGCAAAAAAGTCTGACAAATTTTTCACAAAACATCAAGAAACCTATTGAAATATGGATTGTTGAATTGTCAGCAATGTCTGGATCAGAATGGACATCAATTTTTAAAACATGTGATGTACAGACAAACCTCTCATCTATATAATAATAAAGTCATGAAATATGAATTTCGTATCTTGTAATGGTAATAATGAGATTAGACACTTCCATACAAGCAATATTTGACCAAAGATTTAGTTGTGAACGTTTATTCCTGCTGAAATATATAAAATCTTTCTTTTAAACAGTTTTATAAGATAGTAGACTTGTCAAGTCTGCTGTCTGTTATTGCTATTTCTAGCGGTGATGGAATTTCCTTCCTAACCTTTTACTTAAGGTAGTGTGGAAAGTCAGCATCTTCAATACAGGGAGTCTCAAAAATATATATGCACATTTTGTAGCTTTCTCAAGAAATAATTCAAACAATTAGAACCAAATCTAATTTAAACAATGCATACAAACCTTAAATCAACAGACTGATAGGGGGAGGGGGAGTCTGATAAAGCCGATTGTATGTAGATGGGAAAGGATTATTTTTGAGTTATAAAACCACTATATTAACTACCAGTAGTTATGATCATAATGTAAATAATATAAACATGTATATATGGCATAAATGAATATATACTTAATATAGATATATTAATCAGAATAACAAAAATAATAGATTTCTCACAGCTACTTTCTCATGCACGCGCTAATGTATCATACATTATATACTATACACCCATCTTTGTTTACAATTGAAAGGCCAGTCACCACCACCAAGTGGTCACTTTGAGAACTAAGACGACTTGTTCTGCTAAGCCTGGAAATTTTGAAATACATTGCTGATGATTTGAAAGTTTTTTTCCTGCAGATTTTGTCTGTCGCATCTGAGGTCCATTGATGGAGAGGGGTGTCCGTAGATAGAGAGGTTTGTCTGTACATACAATATATAGCATATTTATTATAAATGCATGCTCTTAAGAGCTTGTCATCACATGTATTAAAATTGATGTCCATTCTGATCCCGACATTGCTGACAATGCAACACAATGGAATCACAAACAGAAATCCATATTTCAATAGGTTTCTTGGACTTTTGTGAAAAATTTCTTTCTTGCTTCACTGGGCTTCTTGATATCCAGTCAAGTCTTTATTATTATTATTATTATTATTATATGTATTTGATTTAATATGAGATTTTATTAGAATAAATGCATCCGATATTATTACAATCCCTTATTATTATACACATTTGATTTTTTTAAAGATGTTTTTTGCAGTTATTATTCTTGTATATTGCTCTTACATCCACAGTTATTTTGCAATGATTGTACCATCATATGACAAATCAGAATATTTGCTTCTGAACCATTCCCAAAGCCAGAAATCCTTTCAACCAAGAATATTTATCACAAGATCTAGCTTACTTTTCCTGAGAGTTGTGAAGGTTTATTCCTTCCTCATCATTAACTGTAACCAAAATTAATGTGTTTATCCATTTTCTGTATAAGTCAGAAATCTTAGTCAGCTTAAAATGTTTCTGCAACTTACACATTCTGTATATTGGGTTATTTACATTCTATCTTATATTCTGACACTTATCTTTACTAAATTGTTATATTGATGCAGAAATTTCCAGCACCATTTTCGCACAATGAGGAAAATTTTAGAAATATCTTTGACACTCAATCAACTCCCATTTCTTGCCCATTCAGCTCACTGTAGTACAAAACTTAGTAAAAATTTAGAAGCCTTGAAAATGGGATCTACAGGAACATACAGAAACAAATACCAAATCAGTATTTGACCATTTAGCATCCAACGCAGTCAAACCTACCCCATAAATATCAGCATATAAACCAGTCCTCTGCATATAAACCATTCCTGGAGAATTTGGCATGCTGGCCTTCTTTGTAAGCTTCAGAGTTATAGTATTACAGGATGATAATTTGACTTAATACAACCATTCCTGTCAAACCTGAAATGATGGTCATCCTAAACTGGTTCTCCACTGGCTCCTTTATCACAAACGCTGGTGCTCTCCAAGTCTCTATCTTGGGCCCTACACTGTTCCTGATCTTCATCAATGACCTTCCTGATGTCATCAGTTCCTAAGTTGGCATCTACATGGACAACACTACTATTTACTCTTAAATCTGGTATTGTTGACAAAACTAACCTGGCTGTACCTCCAATCTGTGGTTGACTTAGGCAGGAAATGGTTTGTAATCTTTAATGCCTCCAAAATGAAACTGCTCTCCTTTACCCACCACAGAGAACCCTCCCTGCCTCCCATCAGAATGGCTGATTCCCAACTCCTTGAGAGCACCTCGTTAAACCTGCTTGGTCTCATGCTGTCCACTGACATGAGGTGGAAAAAATACATTGAATCAATAGTTTCATCTACCGCAAGGAAAGTTGGTCCTCTGTGTCATGCCAAAAAGTTTTTCTCGTCTGAGTCCATCCTTCAAATCTATAAATCAACCATCTGTCCTTGCATGGAATATTACTGTCATATATGGTCTAGTGCTCCCGCTGTACATCTCAAGGTCCTCAATAAAATCCAGAGATGAATCTTGTTATGGTCCGGTTCCTTGTACCACGGTGGTAGTCCAAGGTAGAACCAATAAAGAACTCGAACACAGGTATGGAATAACACAGATATATTACAAACAGGAATATATACAGAGAAGTAGAAAGTGTTAGTACGAACAATCAGGTTTAGTAGAGAGAACAATGTAGTCTCAACCAGTATCACTATTCCAATGTCTTGCAGTAATTGTCTGAACACGACTCTGTTTCGGACTGCCTCTGATTCAACTCTTGACTCGACTTGACTGACTCCTTGCCTACTTCTGAGGCACAGTATTTATTAAGTATGGAATAGTCCATTATTATTATTATGAGTAAAATCCCATAACAAATATGCAATGTGATAGGTCCTGATCTGGCATTTAGTCTATAATCACTTTCCAACAGATGTGCCATGGCTTCCCTCTGCCTCTTCTACAAGTATTTTCATGGCAGCTGTTCTGATAAGCTACTTTCGCTGGTTCCCAGACTGCATGAATTTAAGTGAGCTACCAGGCTGGCATCTCAGTTCCACCCTTTCACTGTCAAAACTGATAAATGTAACCATCTCTTTTATTCAAACAGTTTCTTCTCCTGCACTTCCTGTTTGTGAAACTCCCTTCCCCTTACTTGCTTCCCGATGACTATAATCTTCAAATATTCAAGTGTAATGTCAATTGACATCTGGTACCCTGAACTTGTTCCCCATCCTTCTCTGTATTCTTTCCTCAAACATGCCTCTTTACTCTTGTTCTCAATCCTCTGTAACCCCTTGCATGCTAGTGGCACTCCTGCCTTGCTTGGGGTGAATTGCTTTAAATTAAAAAAAAATACAGTCAAACCTGCCCTGTATATATCAGGACTCAAAGTCTCACTGCTCACTGACTGAGACTACCTGCATTATTTGCAATGGTGCTGTCATATATTATGGTGGAGTATATGCATTATTTTCAATGATGCCTCCATATATTATGTTGTAAGTAAAGACAGAATTTGCAGCAAACATTTTGAAACACACCTTTCAAATTGTAATAAATTAGTACTTATTTTGGTCAATAATGTTACTTAGAATGATTACTTTGTTACTTAAGTAAATGTAAAAAGTCTTAGTAATAATATATGAGAGATGGCTATAAAAAGGCACTATTGATTATTTACAGCTAATTTATTTAATTAATGCACTATTTGCATCACATGTCAATAATTTTAAGTAAAATGATGCACTAAAATAAGTAATGCAGTAATTGTTTTAAGTTCTCTGAAAATCAGTACTATTTTATTAAGATATATTTAAAGATTCAAATGTGGAAATATTTAAATGATAATAATAACAGTTATGGAAAACATAACAAATTACACATCACTTATTTTAATTAACCATGTTACTTAGAATGATTACTTCACTACTTAAGAAAATGTAAAAAGTTCTAGTAATTTTTTAATCATTTCACCCCAAGCAAGGCAGGAATGCCACTAGTATTCAGGGGTTTACAGAGAGTGAAGGTGAGAGAAAAAACTGGGTATAGCGGGGATTGAGTAAAGGTTAAAAGATGAATGGGATTCAAGTAGCTAGAAGATGGTGATTGATGTTGCATTTAAAATCTTGAAGATTGTAGTTATCAGGGAAGCAAGTAAATGAAAGTGCATTCCACGGGTGGGAAGTGCGAGAAAAGAAACTGTTGGACTAGAAGTGGCGGTTACATTTAGCTATTTCAATAGTGAAATGGTGGGACCTAGATGCCAATCTAGTAGCATGCTTACATTCATGTAGTCGGGTAACCAGGAGAAAAAAGCTCGTCAGAGCAGTTGCCATGAAAATATTTGTAGAAAAGACTGAGGGAAGCCACATCACGTCAGTGAGTGAAGTCAAGATGACAAGTCAGGATCAATTACATTACTTTGAATTTTGTCAAGAACCTCAAGATGAATAGCAGCAGCACCAGACCAGATATGGCAGCAGTAGTCAATGCATGGATGATTGGTAGATTTGTAAATGTGCAAGATGGAATCTGATGACAAAAACTTTCTGGCATGACACAGTGACCCAACTTTCCTTGCAGTAGATGCAACTATTGATTCAATGTAGTCACTCCACTTCAAGTCAGTGGAAAATGTGAGTACAAGAAGGCACAGTATGTTGTCCTCCAGGAGTCTAGCATCAGCCATACTCATAGAAGGCAGGAAAATTTCTCTATGGTGGTTAAATGAGAGCAGTTTATTTTGGGAGGCGTTAAAATTTACAAACCATTTCCCCAGTTAACCACAAATTGGAGGTCCTTTTTAAGAGAAGCAGCCAGGTTAACTTTCTCAGATCTCATGGATTTACTATTAAGACAGGAGTAAATTGCAGTGTCATCTGTATAAATACCTACTTTGGGAACTGATGACATCAGGAAGATCATTGATGAAGATCAGAAACAGCATAGGACCCAGAATAGAGCCTTGGGGGACAACTGCATTCATGTGAAAGGATCTGGAAGCGAGCCCGTTCAAAACCACCTCCATTTCACAATTTGGTAGGAACTATTGGATTAGCCCTGGAGCTTACGTAGAAGACCAGTGGGCCAAACCATCAAGTGTCTTCAAAATATCTAAAGCCACTGATTGAGCTTTGCTGTTATTATTAAGAGCTTCACACACACACACACACACACATATATATATATATATATATATATATATATATATATATGGAACTTTAGATGATGAAATCATGCATCAGATTAATAAGGCTACCAGTGCTTTCGGCAAACTTCGTCAAACTTTGCCACCACTTGTGGAATTCAACTGGATATGAAAATTCGGGTTTACAGAGCTGTTGTACTTGCCTTCCTTTTGTATGGCTCAGAGTCGTGGACTCCATACAGGTACCATATATGCCAGCTAGATGTTTTCCATAAAAGCTGTCTGCGTGCAATCTGTGGAGTTAAGCTTCAAGATAGGACATCTAACGTAGACCTGTTTAACAGGTGTAATATTGGAGGAATCGAAACTTTTATCATACAGTCTCAGTTACGGTAAACTGGTCATGTCTTGAGAATGTCTGATGACAGGATACCCAAGATCCTAATGTACAGCTAGTTAGATCAGGGCTACAGGAATGTAGGACGCCCATGGCTAAGATACTGTTATGTAGTGTACGAAAGGTTTTTCTTCCTCCGTATGAGTTCAAATCCCTCGTCGCCAAAGTTGTTATGTAGTGGTTTCACAGTGGAAGCTTGTATTTTGTACTAAGTCGGTCCTAAATAGGTTCAACGTACAAAACATTAGGGACTTGATATAATAGGTAATGACACAGTAATCTAGTTGGGGTGGCTGATACTTTAATATCTGACTAACAGTCATCCAACATCAACTGACTAACTCACTGCCGACTCGCTACTACTACTCCTACTTATTATAGGTGGGAGAGTCTATTAACAATAGAATAGGTGTGTTTCACTATAACAGATACAAAGACAAGCGAGTGGGTAGAATGGAGATGAACATGTTTTAGTGGACCCAGCAATTTTCACTCTGCTTGTCTGAATCATCTTCAAGAAGCAAAAGCAAGATCTAAAAGGTCAGCCAATCTAACAGTGATCTCATCTCACAATCCTCACTCTTGCTCCATATGTGGCCTCCTTTGTAAATCACTAGCGGGTCTTAAATGCCACTTAAGATTATCGCACAAACTTTCATAACTGAATCAATTAAGCTGTCAGATCCTCATACGTCAAAACCGACGGGAGAGTCCATTATATATATATATTCAGTGATGGTTGTTAGCACATCAGCAGTAGATATGGTGAGAAATTGAAGTCATATTGTTTGTCAGAGAGTAGGTCATGAGTGGTAAGATGCTTAACCACTTTAGCATTGATTAAAGCCTCGAATACTTTACCGAAAAGTGGTAGGAATCTAATAGGACAACAGAGTGGTCAGAAGGTTCTCCAGAATTCTTAAAAACAGGAACTACATTGGAATTCCAACAAGCTGGAAAGCAGGATATAAGTGAGAGATTACTATAAAAAGGCACTCTTGATTATTTACAGCTAATTTGTTTAAATAATACACTGACTATTGTTTGTGTCACATGGCAATAATTGTAAGTAAAATGATGCATTAAAATAAGTAACGAAGTAATCGTTTTACGTTCTCTAATTATTGATGCCTTTTTAAATAGATTTAATTGTACAGTAATAAAAAAAAGAATATAATTTTAAGTCATTAGTTCAGTAAATAACTTGTAATTTTCCATCAATACTCCTTCCTTATTTTATCCTTATGTCCAGAAAGAATAACAAGAAACACTTTTACTTTGATGTTTCAAAATAAAACTCTGTTTTTTAGAACATAAATACAAGAAAGAATACTGAAGACAATGTATAACAAGAAAAATTAAAGCTAGATTATATATCTATAATATTTTAAATGGGGTGTTTGAAAACCCCACAGTACGAGTTCTAACCTTCATGACTTACTTAGAATGATTACTCAGCTACTTATATAAATGTGAAAAATCATCTAAGTCAGCATTAATATAAATGATAGATGGAGATAAAAAGGCACTATTGATTATTTATGGCTGATTTGTTTAAATAATACACTGATTATTGTTTATGTCACATGGTAATAATTGTAAGTAAAATAATGCACTAAAATAAGTAACCAAATAATCATTTTAAGTTCTCGGCCATTTTAAATGAGTTTAATTATACAATAATAAAAAAGAATATAGTTTTAAGTCATTAGTTCAGTAAATAACTTAATTTTCCATTAGTAGCTTCCTTATTTTGCCTTTATGATCAGATATTTTAACCAATGAATACATTTTTTCTAATATTAGCCTTTTAATTTTTTAAGATGTCAACAAATATCATTTCCATAATGCTCGTTATAGTAGAGACTGTGTAATCGCAGATACAACTATAGTAATGCCTTGAACAATACTGATGTCAGATGCCTTCAAATAACACTTGCACTAATAGTACTTGCTCAATAATACTCGCTTGAAAAGTAGCCACCGAATAATAATCTGTATATGAATAGTATAGAGAAGAGAATAGTGATCCATATAGCAATAGAGGATAGAGTAGAAATAGTGATCAACTAGACGTCATGCTACTTTCTATTTATTTATGCATTTTCCTCTATGATCATGTGGTCTACTTAATTCTATAATGGGATCACCTGTGTTTGCTCACTGGCGATCTATGTTCAAACAGCGACACTTTATTCCTATATAACAAATTTGTTTCTGTTCATTTTTATTTATCCTATAAAAACCAGAAAGAACGCTGAAGATGATATATAACAAGAAAATTAAGAACTAAATGATATTTTGATAATATTTTAAATGGTACACTATTTACACTATTGTCTTCATCTTTGTCACCATTGTATGCTCCGGCCTTCTTCAGGTGGTTGAAATGTCGAACTGAACCCTTTATTTCACTCACTGGGGTAGACTGTTCTAGTTCCATGTTCCATGGATGTCAGTTATCAGTTATCTCCTGTTAATTCCCATCTTCAAGTTCTCCACCACCTAAACCAGGTATTGAACTCACACTCTTTGTGTCCTGTCACTGGATCTAACTAACACCTTTATCCACTGTGCTATGTGTCCTTGAAGACATCTTCTGGTGTATTAATTTCTGGGTATTATTATATTATTATAAACCTAATGTCTTCAGCAACGATTTTTTACTAGTGTTTATATTGCAATTTTTGCTGTTATCACATCATGTTTTTACCAGGGCTCATATTGCAATTTTTGTGGTTATTGTTGCATTTCTCTGTAATAAATATGGTGACAATGATGAGGACAATAGTCTGAATAATGTAAATAGTGTACATAATACCTCATGTCAGAAATATAGACTGATTTTAAATGGTGTGTCTGAAAAAAACACAGAACTAATGCTGTGACAATACTAACGGATCGTTAATCTCAGCAAAATAGATTTATTCCTCATGTTAGAGCTTTTGAACAGTATTGTGCTAACAAACATTGTGCTATGATATATTGTTTTTGTTGACATTCAAATATACAGAAATCAGCTAATCATTATGTAAATGATTAATTGTTCTTCTTTCAACAAAAAGGTGGGTCCATGTGACAGAAGAGACACTGAAATACCTTGGAAATGACTATGAAGTAATCCCAGGAGAGGGAGGCAAGAGAAATGTTTACCTAAGGGAGAACAATATTACCACTTACTTTATTAAAGCTGACTCTTATCGAGAAAAGGTAAGTTTTTTTTTTGTTTTTATCTCTAGTAAAAAAAAATATTCAGGTTAACTCTCGGACAGTGATTTTTAAATGGACAGAGTTTCAAACCAAAAGGGAGGAATTTTAGCCAGGGTAAGAATTTGGAGAGATGACGATTCAAAATTGGGGAGGAACTGAGGAAATCTGTAATCACAAGGGGAGATATGTTGAATAGGAGAGAAAATTATTATATGTATGTCATGAATTTAATGGTGACAATATCATCAAATGATAATTTGAAATAAATAGGGGAGGGCTGAATTAATAAAAGCTGAAATAATTATGGGGAGGAATTTTAACTGGGGAAGAAGATTATTAGATATTTAAGTCATTAAAACATATTGATGAAATAATTATGAGATGACAATACAAAATGGAGGAATTAAGGAAATCTAGGATCATCAGGAGAGGAATTTTATCCAGATGAAAAAATTTGGTGAGAATTTCAATCATATGTATAAGTCATATAAATAATGGTAAAAAAAAAAAAATATTACCATATGACAATTCAAAATGGCGGAGGAATTGATGAAAACATGGATAACAAGTGGGTGTAAGTTTAGATAGCAGAGGAGGAAGAAATTTCACTTGAATGTATATTTTTCTTAAATAGTACCATTTTGTAGAACAGATTACTGCATGGATGCTTCCCTAAATGCTACAATCTTAATCTCTTCAAGTCAATGGTCAGTCTTTCTTTATTCTCCTTATCCTCATTATCTACCCCCTCCTCTTTTGTTTGTATCATGCACTTCATTCATCATAACTATTTTGATAGTAACCCTCTACCTTGAGTGGCTCTCAAGTCACATATCTGTGAATATTAATATTAAATATAAAAAGTTTTCTGGTAAATTTGCTTTTTAAGCCCTGTGCTAAATATCAATTAAAATTTTCCCAAATTGTCATATTTCCGTGTAAATGTACATGCTGAACTAGAAATAACAATTAAATTTTGATAAAACCGATTAAATCCGATTTTTTCTGGTTGATAACTCCAAAATGGTAGTTTTTATCATAACTAATTGTTAATTCGTGTTCAGCAAATACATTTATACAGAAATATGATAATTTCAAAAATTTTTAACAGATATTTAGCTTAGGGATTGAAAAGCAAATTTACCGTTTTTTTAAAGTAAATCTTTCTTTTTAAATTAAAAAAAACAAATAATAAACTAAAGCTTTTCTTTTAAATTAAAAATAAAAAATAATAATTAATGCACAAAGTTTGCGCATTAATTATTATTTCGTTTCTAGCACTTTTTTGTAATTTTATTTTGTAAATATTCATGCTCTTTACAAAGTTTGCTCATTAATTATTATTTGTTTTATTTTAATTTAAAATAAAAGCTTTACAACAGTTGTCATTGCTTTTCTAAACAGAAAAATGGATATACTAAAAAAAAAACCACTTGTCATCGCTTTCCGACACAGCTTAAGTGCACAGTAATTTAGATGAGTAAGATCAGTTAAGAGCAATAAAAAGGCAATTAAGATTCTACACACAAAATGTTCTGCAGTGAATGTAGAAAAACAAGGCCACTAATGGCTGACGACTGAACGCAGCTGAGTCCAAACTTTTTATTGTCGATAGGTTTTATCAAAATTTAATTGTTATTTTGAGTTCAGCGGGTACATTTACATGGAAATATGATAATTTGGGAAAATTTTGATAGATATTTAGTTCAGCATGTACATTTACATGGAAATATGACAATTTGGGAAAATTTTAATAGATATTTAGCGCAGGGCTTAAAAAGCAAATTTACCAGATTTCCTTTAAACATTTCTAGTTTCATGCCTTCTGATTTCACTTCGATTGGGCCATTTCGTGATGATGATGATTTTTTTTTTCTTCTTTTAGACACACAGGAAGAATAACAGTCCTGGAAATTCAGTGCAATCAACCAAAGAATCAAAGCGTTTGGGTTTTAAGGACATGAACAACATCCACCAGAAGTGAGTATTTTTTCTTTCATAAAAAATAATCATTTATTAGTCAGTAGAATTTATTTAATGCCTTAACAAGGATGTATCTTCTCACCAGACATATCCAGCCTATACAGGGAAGCAATTCTGAGAGAATTAGAAGTCAGGCCAAGATTCATTATTGGCAACCAGATGATACGGTGCTGGTAACAGACACAGAAAAGAAGCAACAAGAACTGCTACAGAAGGTAATGAAAGAAAGGACTAAACATCAATTGCAAGATAGACAGAATCCATGGCTGTTAGCAAAAAGGATAACCTAAAATGGAAATTACAAAGTAGAGATACTAAAATCAAGCAAGTACAACAATTTAAATATCTGGGAAGTGTAATATGGAAATGCAAAAGTGCATTGGGATAGCAAAAGATTCCTTACAGAAGCTAAGCAAAGTATTAAGAAACAGGAAAATTTCATTAGAAACAAAGAAAAGAGTACTGAACTGTTATGCAATAGCAGACCTCCTATATGGCAGTGAATACTGGACAAATTCCTCGCAGATGAAGAAGAGACTTGAAGCAACAGAAATGTGGTTCTACAGAAGGATGCTGAGAATACTATAGACTGAACATGTAAGCAATAGCAAAGTTTTATAGAAAATGGAAACAAAAAGGACACATATACTTAACAGCAGAAAGAGTTAAAATTTCTAGCACACATAATGAGGAAAGAATGCTTGGGAAATTTGACACTCACAGGACATAGTGAAATCAAGAGGGAAAGAGGAAAACAGTACATAATCTAGAATGAAAGCTTGTGTAAATGGTTGGCAAAACAGGGATTGGGAGAGATAACAAAAAGACAAACTTTATTAAGAGCTGCAAGGAACGGGAAATTGTGGAGAGCCATGATTGCCGACATGTTTATGGGACACAGCACATAGAAGAAGAAAAAGAAGTAACATCCTGTTTTAGGTTGCATTCAAGGGTTCAGAAAATGTCTGATTTTAGAATAAAGCTTTTGTGTTTTAATATAAAGGGTGTTCCCATAATTTGAACTGATTTTAAATATGAATTAAGTTTAAGCGTCTAATGATTTTTTAATTTTTTTTTTCACATTTAACAACTTAAGTCTTTAGCAATTAGCAATTTCAACCATGGAAAGAATAACAATCAATGTGTTAAAGTTATCAAAGCCGATTACGAAAATGGACGTTTAAACAGAAATGCATTGAGAAGTTCTCAGGTTGCATCATCTCTCAAAACAGTGAAGTCAATTGGCCACCACGATCATGTGACTTAACATCTTCAGATTTCTTTCTTTGGAGTCATCTCAAAAGTAAGTTCCATGCTAACAGCCCAACAACAACAGCTGAAGGATGAGATAATAAGGCATATTGGTGAGATTGAGGAGTAACTATGCAGAGATGTCATCAAAAATTTTCACCATCAAGTGTAGGTGTGCCGCTAAAGCCTTGGCAGACATTTGGGTGATATTTTTCACACATAATTTCCATGACTTAAATAACATGATCCAATAGAGAAATATATAAAGATTCACCAATAACACTGATTTATTTACTGCTGACTTTGATCCATCTTAATGAAACACCCTATATTATTATAAGAGTTTCACAAAAATATATTACTCATTCATCAAGATTGAAGTGTCCTCTTTATTAATCTTAAATCAGTCGCTTTCAGAATTTAACTTAAAACATCATGTAACACTCAACTTGAAAATGAAATAAAGTACCGGTGCATTTTCTTTGCTTGCATGAGTTTAACCTCAGTCACAGAGCTTCTCAAAATGCCATCAACATTAACAGAGCATAGGGTGAAGGATCAACTTATGATTAGAGAGTATGGCACTGGTTTTTGAGGTTCCACAATTGGGATACGAATCTTGAAGATCAAGTTGGTAGAGGATGTCAATCTTTAATTGACAACCTCTTAAAACACTAGTCAAGCAAAACCCATGTCAAAGGGTAAGAGAAATGCCGTAGATAATTTCAGTAGTATCAGACCATCTGAAGAAAAATAGCAAGCTGAAGAAGATCTATAAAAGGCTTCCATATAAACTGAATGAGAGAGTTTGACATTTTGAAGTGTGTTTGATGTTGCATCTGCAAAATTTGAATGATCTATTTCTTGATTGAATCGTGACTTGTGATGAGAAATGGATCCTTTATGACAATCATAAACGATGAGCTCAATGACCACACCGCCCAAATACTTTCAAAAATTGTAATTACACCAACAGAGGATTATGGTAACTGTCTGGTGGTCCACCATTTTCTCATTACAGTTTTATGGAATCTAACCAGAGAATTACTGCTGACATTTACTACCAGCAACTAGATGAAATGCGCATTTAGTTAAACAAACTTTGACTGGCACTGGTTAATCAAAGAGGTTCAATTCATCTTCATGACCATATTAGGGTATATGTTGCCAGGGCAACAACATGTTTATTATTCCTATATACCTTTGAATTTGTGTCCAAGTTTTATTTACAAATTCCCCAATATTTAAAATGGACTACCCTGCTTATATTATTTTCAATTGAAAATTTCTAATCATTAAAATGGTCCCTGTTTTATTTTTTCCCAATATTTAAAATTACCCTGCTTATATTATTTTCAATTTAAATTTCAAATCATTAAATGGTCCCTGTTTTATTTGCAAATTTCCCAATATTTCAATTGAAAAATTAAAATGGTCCCTGTTTTATTTGCAAATTTCCCAATATTTAAAATGGACTACCCTGCTTATATTATTTTCAATTTAAATTTCAAATCATTAAATGGTCCCTGTTTTATTTGCAAATTTCCCAATATTTTGGAAATATTATTTTCAATTGAAAATTTCTAATCATTAAAATGGTCCCTGTTTTATTTGCAAATTTCCCAATATTTAAAATGGACTACCCTGCTTATATTATTTTCAATTTAAATTTCAAATCATTAAAATGGTCCCTGTTTTATTTGCAAATTTCCCAATATTTAAAATGGACTACCCTGCTTATATTATTTTCAATTTAAATTTCAAATTTAAAATGGTCCCTGTTTTATTTCAAATCATTTAAAATGGTCCCAATTTTTTCAAATCATTAAAATGGTCCCTGTTTTATTTGCAAATTTCCCAATATTTAAAATGGACAAATTTCCCAACCCTGCTTATATTATTTTCAATTTAAATTTCAAATCATTAAAATGGTCCCTGTTTTATTTGCAAATTTCCCAATATTTAAAATGGACTACCCTGCTTATATTATTTTCAATTGAAAATTTCAAATCATTAAAATGGTCCCTGTTTTATTTGCAAATTTCCCAATATTTAACATGTACTACCCTGCTTATATTATTTTCAATTGGAATTTTTAATCATTAAAATGGTCCTTGTTTTATTTGCAAATTTCCCAATATTTAAAATGGATAACTCTTTATTTTCAGCTTAAAACAGTCCACCATTTTAATCAAAATTTCCTTAAAACTTAAAATGATTTCTGCTTCTTTTTATTTTCAGGCTTGGCTATGGTGACCAGATTTTGGTGAAAGATCCAGAAAATGAAGTAAATGAATACTTGAGTCGGGCTATTGATGCTCGCAGTGTGGATCAGCTTCGTGCGGAACATGTGAAGCCGATCTCTCTCAAGTTTCTAAAGAAAGAATATGAGGAAAAGGTCAGCAAGCCAAAGTGTATATTGAAGTTTTTGTCTCTGCAACAACCTCACTTCTATACACAGAACCCAAAACTGAAATTGTTTCTTACATGAAATGCCAACATGACTTGATGTTTAAACTTTATTATCCAAGCCTCAAATCAACCAAAATACATCCTCATCAAGGATAAAGATATCTCTAAGTCTTTGAGAAATATATATATATCTCCAAAAAGCTTAATACTACACATATTTTTAAAAACTGCAATTCAAAGAATTCCTGACCAGAAATGCTTATATTTCTTTTTGGCTAAATCCAAGCTCCAACTCAGCCAAATCACATATTGAGCAACATATCAATATATAATCATTTATGTCTTGTACAGGAAGACATTCTCTCTGCAGCCTTTTTCCAACAGATGCAACACTGCAAGTCTGTCACCACTCTCATGGGAAATGTCCAGATGAGCACTCCATTCCATTCATTCCACCAGTTCAGACCTTTACTGCTAGGGCACGTCATGCTACTTCCACAGAGTTGTATCATCATCATTTCCTCTGCATTCCAAATGCAAGGCCTTTTTTTCTTAATGGAATAGATTCTCACATTGATGCTTCCCTGAACAGTACAATCTTAACCCTGTTGCATGGGCTACTGCTGATTGTTGCTGGCTTTGTTGTAACAGTCGAATGAAGGCATTTACTGCTGATCCCCTTTAGAGGAAAGAGAAGGTGATGTTTTGGCCAACAGAAAACAATCCTTCCATGCTTCAAATGAAAAATAAAACAACATTGTCGAGTTTAAATACAATTTAATAACAATAATGGTGAAAGTGAAAGAGAAAATGTTTTCTTAGAATGGTTAAAGATAGTATATAAAATGTATAGAAAATTTAAGGAAAGTAAATCTGTACAGATGTTTAAGTATGTGCATAATATATGTAGGTGTGAAGATTTATAAATATACAGCCAGTAGAGTTTTATGTTGCATGGTCTATTGTATTATCCTAATGGTTATTGGGTAGGTGTTAAGTTACGTTTCAAATTATTCTAGAATCTATTGAGAAATAAGAAACATAATCATACATCAATATCTTGCTATACATCACAGTTTCACATCCCTATGTCCCAATTGAAGGCATATATCCCAGCTTCATAAAACTCAGATGGCTGCTGATGTAAATTCCTTACAGAAGTTTTCACTTCTTCATCACTACCATAGTCTTTGCCCCTTAGTTCCATTTTCATTAGACCAAAGAGATAGAAGCCTGATGTTACTAAGTCAGGTGGGGATGAAGAAGCAAAAGTAAGTAAGGTAAGGAATTAGCCACATCAGATGCCAGTATGGTAAGGTCTATTGTATTATCCGAATGGTTATTGGGTAGGTACTAACAGTTATGTTTCATAAATATTCTAGAGGCTATTAAGAAATAAGAAACAATCATACATCAACATCTAGCTATACATCACAGGTTCACCTCCCTATGACTCAATATATGAATGGGTCCTGGGTATGATGATAAACTACATCCACATCCTGAGTAAGATGATAAACTACGTCCAACAGCATCCTCAAACCCAGATCTTGTCCTGGGTATGACGATAAACTACATCCACGTCCTGGATAAGATGATAAACTACATTCAACAGCATCCTCAAACCCAGATCTTGTCCTGGGTATGATGATAAACTACATTCGTGTCCTGGGTATGACAATAAACTACATCTGCATCCTGGGTATGATGTTAAACTACATCCGTGTCCTGGATATGACAATAAATTACATCCAACAGCAAGACCTCTGATAATGTTTTTGAAAAAATTAATGTTGCTGGCTATACATTTTAGAAAAAATAATATTACCAGCTATGCATTTTTTGAAAAAATATAGCAGTGAATGCAGGATAATTTCCTCACAGATGAAGAGGAAGTTGGCAGCAACAGAAATGTGGTTCTACAGAAGGATACTGAGAATTTCATGGACGAAATGAGTAAGCAACAAGGAAGTTTTAAAGAAAATTGCAACAGAATGAATGCATACTCAGAATCAGAAAGAGATAGCAGAAATTTCTTGGACGCATAATGAAGAAGGAGGCATTGGAAAATTTAACACTCACAGGGCATACAGAGGGCATGAGAGAGAGGGGAAGTCAGCAAGACTTGTGTGAATGGATGATGGAACAGGGTTTGGACCACCTTAGCAAAGGGAAAAAAACTGCTGAGAGTAAAAAAAAAAAGGATGTTTTCGAGAGCCATAATCATCCATGTTTGCAGCTAAAAGAAGCCGCACTTTTGTCACTCGCTTATTAACAAAAATTGGCTAGACAATATTTTATTAGTCAAGTATAGTATTAATTTCAGGTTGTCTCTCTACTGACTAGCTTATAAATGAACCACATTGTAAAATTGGTTCCCACACAATCACCAAAGTTAAGCAACATTGAACCTGGTCAGTACCTACATGGGTGACTGCTTGGGAGTAGTAGGTGCTGTAAGCTTGGATGTTGGGGTGGTGTAAAATGAAAATGGCCCAGAATTGTTAATTGGAGAGCAAGTTCCAATTCCCGCCATATTCACTTACTTGCAAATATCATGGGAAGGCATGAATCCACCTCTTCTCCCACAGCAATGGGTTAATTAGTAAAATTTGTATCACAAAATCATTTATATCTTAAAAAAAATTTTTCCAATTGAATATTCTTGGTTTTAAATAACCTGCAGAGTATTGATAATTCGTAGAAAACAATTCAATCACTCTCAGCTGACTGAAAAAAAATAAGTATCAAAAATGCATATGAAGAAAGGAAAATAATGTCAGATATTTTGTGTTTGTTATCTATGTTAGAAGTTATCCCAACTTTAGAGTTTCATAGATAACCCCCCGCCAGCAATCGCTCTGAACTCTCATCAGGGGATATCAGAAAATGACTGTTTATTTTCTTGTTTTTTCTTTTATATTGTGCTGACAAAATAATTTATGCACTTTTTATTGGTACAAGGTTGACATTTTTGCTTCTTTCATTGTGTGTGTGTGTGTGTGTGTGTGTACATGTAGAATATGGTGTTTATTTCTCCATTTCATTGTTTTTCTTCTCTCTTTATACTCTCTCCTTATCAGTTCTATACCTTTTTCTCTCACCTTCAATTTTGAGTGTCAAAGAAAAATGTAACAATCTGTCATCCGGTTTTTCAGGCAAGTCAGTGCTCTTATTAATTCTTGAGCATTCTAGGGCTTTCTCGAGATCAGAAAATGTAGAAGCATTTAATTTATTTAATTTTTTTTATTATTAATACATAAATGGTAATTTAGATATTTCTATATGTCTTCACTTGCCCATTATTTCTTTCTTTTTAAAAAAAACCAAGAGTTTGTTTGATTTCAGTTAAGATTTTTGTTCTTTTTTTCCAGTACTCCAAAGTCCGTGATGTTATGTTTGGTTCTCATTTGCTGTGTGTCCTTATCGTTTTCCTAATAATCGTAGCCATCCACATTATAATTATCCCAAGGTAAGTAAAAATTATGTTCAGTTATTCAGTGTAACAACATGCTTATATAAATTGTTGTGATATTTTTAAAAATTCTTTTTTTAAATCCCTCATAACTCACAAGGCGGCATAGATGCTTTTGATCTTTATCAAAAAAGGAAAGTGAAGACAAGGCAGCTTTTGCCCATATATAGCAGAAGTACTCAAGAAAGAGGATAGCAAAAAAGGCAGGTAGTGACAAAAGGAAACGACAATTTTTTCAGTATATTTAGTAATGAATCATTAGTATGGGTTCCACTTGAGGTTTGGGTTGTGCTTAAGTCGCAATCGGTGGTCAAGGGATGAATACACCTGTTTATAGTAAAATAAAGTAAGACAGTTTCCAATGCATCTTTATAGGAAAAAATTCTCTATGCATTTTTATAGGGAAATAGTTTTCAGTATATTTTTATAGAAAAACAATATCCAGTGCAGTTTAATAGGAAAAACAATTTCCAATGCATTTTCATAGGAAAAACAATTTTTATAGAAAAATCATTTTGCAGTGCATTTTTATAGGAAAAACAATTTCCAATAGAGTTTTCCAGCAAAAACATTTTCCAGTTCATTTTATAGGAAAACAATTTTCAGATCAATTTCATTGGAAAAATAATATCCAAAGTATATTTACAGGAGAAACATATTACAACCTATTTTTATAGAAAAATAATTTCCACTGCATTTTTGTAAGAAAAACAATTACCAATGCATTTTATAAAAAACAATTTCCAATCTGTTTTTAAAGGCAAAACAATTTCCTATGTATTTTAGGGGAAAAAATTGCTTTACATTTTTATAGCGGAAACATTTCCATTTCATTTTTATAGGAAAAAACAGTTTCCAATACATTTTCCATGAAAAACAATTTCCAAACAATTTTTATAGGAAAAACTATTTCCCATTCATTTTCATAGGAAAAACAATTTCCAATGCATTTTTATAGGAAAAGCAATAACCAGGGTATTTTTATAGGACAAACATTTCCAGAATTTATTTTTTATAGGAAAAACATTTCCCAGTTCATTTCATAATAGGAAAAACAATTTCCAGACCATTTATAAGAAAAATAATGTCCAGTGCATATGAAATATTTATAGGAAGGAAGAACACACACTTTATACAAAAAACATTTGCTTTGCATTTTTATAGGAAGATGTCCATTTTTATAAGAACTATTTTCAATGAATTCATAGAACAAATTCCAATACATTTATATAAGAAACCATTTCCAGTTCATCATTATAGTGAATACAGTTTCCAATGCATTTAATAAGAAAAGCCATTCCCCAACCATTTTTATAGGAAGATTAATGTCCATTGCATATTCATAGGGAAAACATATTCACACACATTTTTATAAGAAAACAATTTCCAATGAATTTATATGGGAACTCAATGGCCTATGCGTTTTTATAGGGAAAACAAATTCCAACCCTTTTTTACAGGAAAAATATTTGCTTTATATTTTTATAGGTAAAACAATTTTCAATCCATTTTATAGGAAAATATTTGCTTTCAATTTTCATACTGAAAACAATTTCCAATCTATTTTTATAGGAAAAACAATTTCCAATCCATTTTTATAAGAAAAACCTTTGCTTTGTAAATTGATATGGATATCAAATCCATTTTTAGGAAAAACCATTTCCAATGCATTACATTTTTCCAGAATCTATTTTTATAGGGAAAAAGTTTGATTTGCCTTTTTTTATAAGGAATACAATTTTGAATCAATTTTTATAGGAGAAAGCATCTACTTTGCATTGTTATAGGAAATACAATTTCCAATGCATTTTTATAGGAAAAACAAATTCCTATCAATTTTAAGGAAAATCGGTGTTTAATACATTTTATAGGAAGACAATTTCCAGTGCATTTTTATAAGAAAAAATGTGCAGTGCATTTTTATAGGGAATGCAATTTGTCTATTCAGTTTATAAGAAAAACAATTTAAATACATTTTAATAGGAAAAACAATTTCAAATGCATTTTCATAGGAAATCAATTTTTTTTTTTTTAGTAAATTAATTTTTGATTCATTTGTTCAATAATTGCTCATTCATAAAAATTTCCAACGTATTTTTATAGTAAACTAATTTCCAGTGTTTTCCACTATATACTTTTACTACTTGCTGTGTCATTCATTGTACGGGTGGCTGAAAAATTTCTTTACCTGATTAAAAAGACCCTTTTCTCAGAAACATCTTTAATTTGGTCATTTTGAAAAGTGGCTTTCACTGGAAAATACTTCTGTACCCTCTGCATATAGGAAGAGGCATGGTGGGAGTAATGGATAACAGCGTAGATTGAGGAATTGGAGAGCTGAGTTCAAATTCTAGTCGAATCTATCACATTCACTTACGCGCTAATAACCTTAGAAAAAATATTAATTCTCTTCTTCTTCCCCCAGCTATGGGTAAATAGCAGGACAGACCAGGTTCTATAGCCTTGGATGACAACTGGTCTACCGCAGAAAGAAATGGCAACTTACTACAGGGAAAAAATCTGCCTCGTCAGTCATGTATTCAAAGATACATGATCATCTAAGCATGTATCACATATAACCAACTGACTAACCTCTGCATATATGTTATTGTTCAAGTGAAATTTTTTAATAAATCCTACCTTTGATATTATATGTTAATTAGGAATTAAACTCATTTGAACTACTGCAGTCAACTTCAATTGTAAATATTTTTTTCAGCTCAACCATCTTCAGGTGCCTCTGTATAATTGGCAGTGTGTTTTTATGCCTTCTACTATTTGTGGTTCTTATGGAAGGAGTTAAGGTATGTACAGTATTTAATAATTTAAATATTAAAAATGGAATTTATTTTCAGACGGTTGCTTCTAGCATGACTATAGAAAGCAGCTCTGTGCATAAAATACAAAGGTTCTAGTGTTACACACTTTGCTGTGAATGGATTGGCCTGATCAATATATTTGAAACAATGTTTTGTGATATCAACAAACACTTGTTTGACACTTTTGTGATGCCAATGAATACTCGTTGTCACTTTCATAATGCTCATTTTAGTAGAAACTTTGAAATCGCAGTTAGAACTATAGTACACCACTGAACAATACTGGTGTCAGACACCTTCAAATAGCACTCACACTAATAGTACTTGCTTGATAATACTCGCTCAAATAGTAATCTGCATAATGATCTGAATAGAGAAATAGCATAGTAAATAGAGTAGAGAATAACAATCTGTATAGTACTAGAGGACAGAGTAGAAATGATGATCTGTATAAATGGCAATCCGAATAGCAATAGACGATAGACTAGAAATGGAGATCAAGTAGACATCATATGACTTCCTATATATGCGTTTCCTCTATGGTCCTGTAATTCACTTAATTCAATAATGGGATCACCTGTGTTTGCTCAGTGTGAGCAGTGACACTTTATTCCTACATAACAAATCTTATTTCTGTTTAGAAAGCAAAGATGACACTAGTGTCACTGTAATAATAAAATACAAAATATTTGTATGATAAAACATTTATTATAATTGCCGACAATATGTTTTTTGATGATTGCTATTTTTTATGCCTTATAAGTTCTTTGTGGTTTATTTTGAGGGTTGCTTACAACACCTGGTGTTCCAAAGTGGAGACTTACAGCCACATCATATTGAAACACTGGTGCTTATATAATCATTAAAGTTAAGCAATTGGGTGACCACTTGCAAATGTCAGGTGCTTTAGGCTTTCATGTGTGGGTGGTGTAATGGATGATAACTCAGAATTGTTAATCAGAGTGCCAAGTTCCAAATCCAGTTGGGTTTGTTATATTCACTTATACAAAAATACCCTTGGGGAAAGTTATGAACCTATGGGTTAATTAGTAAGACTTGTATCTCTAAACCATGATTATCTCCCCTTAAAATTCTTTCAATCTAAAATATTTTCTGGCTTTAAAATAACCTGCAAAGGATTGATAAGTCATAGAAAATCCAAAGTGGTCCCCCAACTAAGTAATAAGTAGGAACCAGACTCAACATTACTTAATATTGGTGATGAAACTAGCTGATATATATATATATATTACTTATATTACTTAAATATATATATATTACTTAAAATATATATATATATATATATATATTACTTAAATATATATATATATTACTTAAATATATATATATATTACTTAAATATATATATATATTATTTAAATATATATATATATATATTACTTTAAATATATATATATATTAAATATATATATATATATATTATTTAAATATATATATATATATATATATTACTTAAAATATATATATATATATATATATGTATTACTTAAATATATATATATATGTATTACTTAAACATTATTTTTCGTGGATATTTATATTTGAGTAGATGCTCCATTTATTTAATAAATAGTATTTATTTTCGCCTTGTTAAAAAAAAATATGTGCTCTTCAGTAGGATTGAAACCTGCATTTCCATAGGGGAATCCATCATTAAATCTGATATACCTTGATCTCTAAGCTACAGAGTGTCAATACCAAATAAATTCTGGATAGTGCCATTAAACCCAGAATTTTCTACGACTCTTGAAATATAAAGAATTAATGGATTTATTCATAGCCTGAAATTTTTATTGCTTCAAATATTAATTTAGTGGTTACCCATACTTGAATTAGACATCCCATTTTCATTATAAAAAGTGGGTATTACATCACTCAGCCTAAACACTTGAGAAATCTTGTTAAAGAAAATGTGCTCACCAGTAAGGTTCAAACCTACGTCTATCTTCAGATATTAAACCTGAGCAGATACAGGCTTTCAAGAAAAATCTGAACAAGGAAATGTGTTTTCTTTAAAAGGGACATGGCTGGGCTGTGGTGCTCTCTATGGCTGAGCTGTTTAAAGTATGTAGGATAAATGATGGTTTCTCCTACAAAGGGGGGTGCATGTTCAATCCCTGCCAGAGAGCAGATTTTCTCCCATGTAACCTACAAGCAATTCCAAACTGAGCCTTTATTTAATCTACAGGGGTAAACTGTTTCCGTTCCACTGCTCATATCTTGAGATATCTCATCTAGTTCTTATTTTTAGTACTGCTCACCAATTTTCAGTAAGTCGAACTACACACTAACCACAATTACTATATCACCAAATTCACTAAGCTCTTGGCTCATGGGACATTAAGAACTAGACAAGATATCCCTAGATATGGAAACAAGAACAGTCTAAACCCATAGATTAAATAAAGTGTTCAATTTAGAATTCCATGTAGGTTACCCAGATCAGCATACACCTAATGAAGGTCGGAGGCCACAATGGCTGAAACATTGGATTGGGAACAATCTATCCCCATAGTTTAAATAAAGGGTTCAGTTTGAAATACCCTGTAGGTTACCCAGATCGACAGACACCTGATGAAGGCTGGGGGGCACAATGGCCGAAACGTTATGATGACAACAACCAAGATGAGATATCCCAAGACATAAGGAAATGAGAACAATCTACTCCTATGGATTCAATAAAGGGTTCAGTTTGAATCCCTGTAGGTAACCCAGATCCACATACATCTGATGAAGGCTGGAAGGCACAATGGCCGAAACCCCAAGACATAAGGGAATGAGAACAATCTACTCCTATGGATTAAATAAAGGGTTCAGTTTGAAATAACCTGTAGGTTACTCAGTTCGACATACACCTGATGAAGGCTGGGGGACAAAATGACTGAAATGTTGTTAACAACAACTGAAATGAGATATCTTTAAACATGAGTAGTGGATTGAGGACAGTTTAGCCCCATTGGTTAAATAAGGATTTCAGTTTGAAATTTCATGTAGGTTACTCCTTATCCAAAACATTAAGACAGAAATAAACAATTAGTTGTTAATTATAAAGAAATTTGCAGGACTTTTGAACATTTTCAGTCTTCAAATTCTAAAATAAATCACTCAAAAAGAATAAAAGAGGCACATTTGACCAAAGAGAGCACTGGGAAGCAGCTGCATGCCATAGATTGAATCAATATCACTCTCATCTCACAAAGAGCTTAGCTTTACAAGAGAAATACTTTGAATATGACAGTGGCCAATAGTGACCAGCTAAGCAAAGTTTATTTACATTTTGGGGTCTGTTATCTTCATCTTTGTTGCCATTTGTATGCTACAATCTTCTTCAGGTGATTGGAATTTTGATTTGAACCTTTTATTTCATCCACCAGAGTAAATTGTTCTAGTTCCAGATGCCATACCTCTTCCGGAGGTCTCAGAATCAGTTATCTCCCTTTAACTGAACTCTCTAAGATTTCTGTTCACCTCAGCTGTAGCCAGGTATTGAACTCACAACTTAAGGCCCGGTGGATAAAAGCGTTGGTTGAATCCAGTGACTTGACTCAAAGAGTTGTGAGTTCAATACCTTGCTATGGCAGAGGTGATCAGAAAAATTGGAGAGCATACAATGGCCAAAAAGTCATGAATATGGCAATGAAGAAGACAATAGTGTAAACAATGTAAATACTGTAAACGTTTTCTTAGGGCTTTTTTTTTATTATTTTTTTTCTAGGTCCACAGTAAAGGGTTCAGTTTGAAATTCCAATCACCTAAAGAAGGCTGGAGTGTACAATAGCCAAAACGTCATGAATATGGCAACAAAGATGAGGACAATGGTCTGAACAATGTAAATAGTGTAAATAATTACAATACCTGATCTCAGAAATATAGACTGATAAGCAAAGTTTGCTTTCACAGGACCATTTCTGAAATTAAATTGTCATAGTTTTTACTTAGAATTTCAGAATGATTTCTTTTTTCTTTTCTTTGACAGCACACACCTTCTTGGATAGCATCAATGGCCACCCAGATTGCTGTGAATCGCCTTGTTAACCATACAGTTGTTATACTGGCAGTTGTTATGCTTTTTCTTGTATCCTTTCTTGATATGGTAAGTGATATCATTTGTCTCTTTTATAGCCAGAGTTTGGCAGCTGATCTCTCACCTGACTGAGCTCTAACAGCTCAGTGAGGAGAAAAACTGGCTGGTCACATTTAATGCCTCGAAAACCAAACTATTGATGTTCTTGAATTTTCATCTATTGCGATGAATGGTTATGTTCTCTCAGGAATGCCTATTCCTTGAGTGCCTATTGGGACTTAATCTCAGCCCAGACCTCAACTTCAACAAATGATCCATTGGTAAAGATGCTGAAAAAATTGTTGGTTTTCTGTACCACACCAGTAAGTACCTGACTCCTCCTGCCACCTGTTAACTTTACAAGACCCAGATTTGGCTGAAAAATGGAGTACTGCTGCCATATTTGGGCAGAAGCTTCTCAGTCTTCACTTTCATGTCTCAATAGAATCCAAAAGCATTTCCTTAGTTCCACCAGTTCAAACCTTCACATCTAAGACCTTCTATGCCACACACATTTTTGTGAACTACCCTTATTTCTTACATATAAACCACTACTTTGCAAACCAAATTCCAAGAAATAGAAGTTGACATGCCGTTAAATCCAACATCCATCCATCCATCCAAATTCCAAGAGGATATTTACCCAATCACTACAATCTTTTCAAGTCTAGGCTCAACCATTATCTTACCCATATATTCTCATAAATTATGCCTCTTACTCTGTAATCTTCTACCTTGAGTGGCTCATTGGCCTTGTAAAAAGTGAACATTATTGCAAAAAAAAAAAAAATTAGAATTTCTTATCTGGGATTTTTCTTCCTATAAAGTATGAAATTTCCTATTAGTGTTAAGGTGGGTGGGAGATATTTCTCAAAGAGATCTAGTTGAACAAAGAACCAGATCCCAAGAGGATGCTTCCCCTTATCACTATAAACTTAACCTGTTCAAATCTAGAGTTAACCATTATCTTCCCTACATATCCCTATAAACTGTGCCTCTTACTCTGAAACCCTCTACCTCGAGAGGCTCTTGGGCCTTGTACAGGATGACCATCATTGTAAAAAAACATCACACACATGCAAAAATAATATAGATTAAGACTACTTCTACTTCAGGACATGGATGATCATGGCTCTCTACAATTTCCTATCTGCTTAAAATAAAAATCCAATATTATAGGTTTTTAAAAAATGGTATTAATTATAGATTTATAAAATATCCAGTATGCATAGGTTTAAAAATATTCAGTATTAATTGTAGGTTTCTGCTTTTAACCTGCCGATGCTCTCCATAACATCTAGCATCAATTAAGAAAATTAAAATAAAATCCGGTATTAACTATAAATTTTTTAAAATATCCAGTAATCATAGGTTACAGAAAAAGAGGGCTTAGACATCAGTTATCTCTACCCTTTTGTCAGAAAGCAGAACAGGCTGATCCACTCTTCTAACCTCAAAGAAGGAGGGGTCATCTCTCTTTCTCTCTCTGTTCTAGCATACCATGAACTATGAATTCTGTAATACAAGAATGATACTATATATATATGACCGTTCCGTATAGGATACAGGTTCAATTCCTATCAGAGGACGCATATTTTCTATGACAATTTCTCGGACATTCAGGCCAATAAATGTTGTTAATACTGTTTATTATAAACAGAGCATTTACTTAAATATTTGTATCTATAAAAAAAAGAATGTATAAACATAAAAATGTCTTAAAATATATATATATTAAAAGCCAACCTGTCAGGCATTACTTAAGCTAGGTCCTGTGGAGAGCTCTTTATTGAGCCATCATCACAATCACAGTAGGAAGGAATAGATTTAATAGGCAACAATAAACTACAGAAGAACTCAAAATTGATTGCTGAATTAATATCTAAGCTTAGCTTTTAAAAGTTCAATGATAATTCTTCTGCTGCCACTTAAAGACAATTTGATCTACATAGGTCCTGACTTTCAGTACAAACACTTACTTTTATTTCATGGGTAACTTTCACTGGAGTTTGCAATCAATTTCAACTATTTCCAAATTTATTTCCAAGTTATAAAAATTGTTATCATTCAAACAAAAAATCACATTAAAAGAAATTCACCAAAAATAATTGCAGTAATAAAAAAGTGGGAATCCAAAATTTCCCGATTACAGGTCTGGATCCGACCCTGAATGTTTTTAATTTCAGCCTGATTTCATGATGGTATATGTTGGGCTGTAAGAGTAAATTTGAAAAAGTGTGACACACTGACATTTGCATTCATTATTTATATATATATATATATACATACACTCTTAAGGTGTACTATATTTATGGGATAAAGTGCTCAATATCAGAGATAGAGCATGTGTAAATATAAAAGTGAACACTGAAGTCAACACTTAGAGGCCTCTAAGTGTTGACTTCAATGTTCTTTATATATATATATATATATATATATATATATATAGTGCGATGAGTAAATTGTCACCATCTTAATTTTGCACAAGTGCATTGTTTCTTTTGGATTTTATCAACTGTGTAGTATAGTTGAGCATAGTCTTTGAGAGAAAAAGCAGCATGACACAATTCACTCTACCAGAAATTTGGAAACAGCATGCTGTACTGCCTGGCATTTGTACCAGAAGATCTGATACAAACATTTCAGAGTGTTTGGGTGTCAATCTGAGGACAGTACAGAGGATTTGAAATTCTCTGAAGGTTAGTTGGATCAACAAGCATAAGGTCAGAGGGCATAACAGCCAAAATGTTGTGATAATATTCAGACTAGCATATAGTCTGAATCAATC
>CAHIKZ030001073.1:532500-580000 GCA_903632075.3 Acanthosepion pharaonis
GTGGGATTCAAACACCCCCTATAAAATATCATTATTTAATTCTCAATTTTCTTATCTGTCTATATCTCTGAGATGAGGTATTATGATTACTTACATTGTTTGCATTATTCGGATTATTATCCTCATCTTCATTGCCATATTCATAATATTTCAGCCATTGTAAGCTCTGGCCTTCTTCAGGTGATTGGAATTTCAAACCGAACACTTTATTTCATCCACCGCTGTAGATTGTTCTAATTCTATAAAATAAAGACATTGGTTAGATCCAGTGACTAGACACAAAGAGTTGTGAGTTCAATACCAGGCCAAGCAGCAGTAGTGAACCAAACTTGGAGAGTTGAGTTAAAAAGAAATAACTGAGACACCTGGAAGAGGCATGGCACGTGGAACTAGAACAATCTAATCCAGTGGACCAAATAAAAGTTTGGGTTCAAAATTCCAATCACCTGAGGAAGGCCGGAATGTACAGCAATTGAAACATTGGGAATATGGCAAAGATGAGGATAACAGTCCGAATTATGTAACTAATGTAAGTAATCTTAATTTTCTTGTTATGTCTTAAGTGTTTTTTCTCTTTTTTTTTTTTTTTAAGATAAATAATTTTTTTTTCCATTTTTTATTTAAAAAAATTGAATAGGCATGCCCATATTAAAAAAAATTAATTTGTAAGTTTCAAAAATTCAAAAATAGGTTTCATTTTATTTTCAGTGCAAACTTTTAAAACATTTACAATCAGTCTGACTCCCCTTCTACTTTTTTTTACATTCCAAGCAATGAACCAGGAAATTTACAGTGATATTTGCATATGTTTCTACCGCAATAATCCTCTACTTTGAGTGGCTCTTGGGCCTTGTATTGGATGAACATTAGTATTAAAAAAATTACAGACAGTCTTTACAATCACATGTTTGCAATTCATACAGGTATTATGACTAAAACTAGAAACTCCTTGTAATTACTTGACAGACATATTCAGAAAGCTACTTGGCCAACCATGAGGATTTGATTGGCCTCTTGTTAGGATGTTGAAACCCTCTTTAGCCTTATTGTATGGAATCCAAAAGTTACTTGGACTAGGATCCCCTGACAGAGGTGGAAAGGATTTCCATCATCTGAAATGACTGACAGATTGATTGACAATGGCCACCATAGATTTCCCCACATTTCTCCTACATTTGCTTAAAAATTGGTAGCCTAGAACATTTTTTTCATTCCCTTCCCCGTCATTTCAAGTTGGGCACAAGATGATTACTATGATCTTTGCATACATTTCTACCATAATTATTAGTCTTTAGTTTTGATTGGCCTCTTGCTAAATATTAAGGAAAACATTTTGTTAGGGCGTTCAAACCCTCTTTGGTTCTATTGTATGGTTAAGAATAATGTTTTATTGGTTTTTTTTTATGAGCCTGGAGTCTATTGTAATTAGTGGTTTTATGTTTGAAAGATTTACAGTCATGTAATTGTAATTTGCACAATTATGACTAAAACCAGAAACTCCTTGTAGTTACTTGACATATTCAGAAAGCTACTTGGCTAACCATGAGAATTTGATTGGCCTCTTGCTAAATATTAAGAAAAACATTTTAAGATGTTCAAACCCTCTTTGGCCCTATTGTATGGTTAAGAATAATCGTTTCTTTTTTGTTTTTTTATGAGTGTGGAGTCTACTGTAATTATTGTTTTTATGTTTGAAAGCTGTTAGATGGTCATGATATGCTGCGGAATGATTATTAGAAAGTTTGGGGTGAAGAATTGGGATTCCATGTAATGTGAAGAAAGTCACAAATTGCAACAATCAATAGTGAACATAATATGGAATCTGAAAGTGACTTGGATCTCCAGACAGAGGCTAGAACAGATTTCCATCATCTGAAACAACTGATGGATTGTTTGACAATGGCCGCCATAGATTTCTCCACTCTCACCTACATTTGCTTGTAAATTGGTGGCCTTGAACATTTTTTCATTCCCCTCCTGCTCATTCCAAGATGATTAATATTATCTTTGCATACATTTCTACCACAATTATTAGTCTTTAATTTATGATCATGTAATTGTAATTTACACAACTATTACTAAAACCAGAAACTCCATTGTAGTTACTTGACAGACGTATTCAGAAAGCTACTTGACTTGTTGTGGATTTGAATCAACCCACAATGAAAAAAAAGACAAGAAATATAAAAATATAAAATATTTTTATTTTCCAATTTTTACAACTAAATTTTACTCGGTATGTTATAGTTCCTTGTTTGTATTTGTTTAAGATGAATAGAAACCTGATTTCTTCACATGTATGTGTGAGAAAAAAAGGCAAGGAGGAAGTGTGTTATATAGTTTGGTGAGTAAGTGTCATGTAGCTTGGTAAAGAAGAGTGTAAGTATCATGTAGCATGGTGAGGAAGATGGGTGAGTAAGGGAATGTCTTTGAAGTCACCCTCATGAACTGATGTCATACATATCTGTCTCCTTACTGTCTGGTCTGGTCTGGTCTAAAAGCTTTGCTTAAATACTCTTCAAAGGGATCACAAAGCATGTTTTCATTCTCAGCGGGAGTACAGTCCATTGATTAGAAAATATTAAATATTTATTTTCAAAGGATTAATTTATTAACTGAAAGGATACATGGATCCTCCAACTCAGAAATCATTTTTTTTGTTATTTCATTATTGACTGTCTTTGTATTTATTTCCATCTTTGCTCCACCGACTTATTATTAACATTTCACTGGTCATTTGCAAAATATTAAGATAAAATTTTTGTGGGCTATTCAAACACTCCAAAATACTAACAGATCAGTGATAGATATATATATATGTGTGTTCAGTTGCTCATTGCCCACCCAATAGTTGAAATCACTCACCAGTGGGTGATGTTACCCCAGTTGAGAAGGAATACGAAAATATTTTCTGATGCCTTCTAAGAATATTTAGCCTTCATTTTTACTTTTCTTTTTCCTTTCACTATTTCTTTTTGTTTTTGTCTTCTTTTACTTTTTACTTTTCTTTTTCTCCTTTTCTTCTTTTTCCTTTGTTTATGTCTTTTTCTTTTTGTCCTCTTCTTCTTCCTTTGCCTTTTTGTTTTTTTCTTTCTTTGTCTATTTCTTTTTGTATTTTCTTTTTCTTATTTACTTTTTGCTTTTTCTTCTTTTTTCCTTTGTCTGTTGCTTTTTCTTTTGTCTTCTTTTTCTTTTTACTTTTTCTTTTTCTTTTTGTTTTTCCCCTTTTCTTTTTCATGTATCTTTCTTTTTCTTTTTGTCTTCTTTTTTCTTTCGTCTCTTTCTTTTTTTTCTTTTGTTTTTCTTTTTTCTTCTTTTTACTTCTTTTTTCCTTTGTTGCTTTTTCATTTGTCGTTTTCATTTGTCTTTTTCTTCTTTTTTCTTTTTCATTTGTCTTTTTCTTTCTTTTCTTTTTGCTTCTATTTTTGTCTTCTTTTTCATTTTACTTTTGTCTTCCTTTTCTTCTTGATTTTTCCTTTTTGTCCTTTTCCTTTTTCAATTTCTTCTTTGTTCTCATTTTTCCTGGGCTCTTCTTCTTTACCTTTTTCTTCCCTTCTCTGTTTTCTTTTATCACTTTTCTTTATTTTCTCTTTTCTCCTTTTATGTCTCTTTTATCTTTTTTTATCTCCATATACCCCCCCACACACACACACTATGGTGCATTAATCAGGCCGCAGCCTGTCACATTATAATTAACTGAGACCTTATCTCAAATTTTCACCATATAAAGTTTATTATCAAGGAAGGAGACTGCGTTAAAAATATTTGGACAAAATAAATGCTTCTATCACCTTTAGGCTACAGACTTGCATATGTACATGCATATGTATAGATTGATAGATACATGGATAAAAATAGAGATAGATAGAAATAGACCTAGATAGAGAGATAGACTGAAATAGATCAAGATAGAGAGATAGACTGAAATAGACCTAGATAGAGAGATAGACAGAAATAGATCAAGATAGATAGAAACAGGTCGAGATAGATAGATAGGAATAGACCAAGATAGATAGATAGAAATAAATCAAGATAGATAGAAATAGATCGAGATAGATAGACAGAAATAGGCTATCTCAGTTTATTTTTATCTATCTATCTATCTCAATCTATTTCTATCTATCTCAGTCTATTTCTATCTATCTGAGATAGATATAAATAGATTGAGATAGAAACAGACTGATATAGATAGATGTGAACAAGGAAGATAGAAACAGTTTAATATAGATAGATCAATATTAGACTGAAACAGATAGATAGGAACAGATTAATATAGACAGATAGATTTAAACAAGAAAGATAGAAACAGATTAAGATAGATAACCCACTTTATTAATCAAGTTCACTCCCAACAAGGCAGTAAAGTCACTATGGCAAAAGTTGTTACCTGCTATGGAAAAGTTAAAAACAGGAACATTTCTAAGGAGCAATAACAGCAGAATGATTAATCAAGAGGACAGTAGATAGTGATTAACAAATCGCCCCCACTAAAATAACTGTTAGAACTAATAAAAATAAGCATAAATAAGTAAAAATAATCAATCCAAATAAATTAAAAACTGTCCACCCATCAAAATAACAGAATAGACTATGGCAAGCAATCTAAACAATGGATGAATAAAAAGCTTTAATTATCTTCCCAAACCAAAACAAACTATTAAATAAGTGACCTAAGCAAACCCCCACCCAAATTTTTTACTGCGTTAATAAAACATCAAAAAACAAAAAGAATAAATAATACAAAAGGAAAATGAAAATCAATTAAAATAAATAAATAAATTAACAAACAAGACACTCTGACAAAAATGACCACCAGAATACATTACCCACAATGCACCACTGACCCATATATATAAATAACCAAGGAAAAATCTAACATTCACGGCCTGATGATTGCGTCCAGCATGAAACAGCCTGTTGCCTCTGAGTGTTGACTTCAATGTTCACTTTTATATATATATATATATATATATATATATATATATGTATGTATATGTATAATATTCAAATTTTAGGAGGTTGCATCTTTCTTTAACCATCATTTCTCTTGTCTTTCAGCCAAAATGTCGATGCTCCCAGTTATACAATTGACTTGAAATATGAAACAACATTTGTAATTCTTCTGTTAACCGTGATCTTGTTCATTCATGCCCGACAAGTGGAATCCACAGCCAGACTCGATAGTCTTTGGAAATGGCAGGCAAGTATTAATGTTTCCTCTTGATTTACTTCCTAATCTTTTGTACTTTGACTTCATGAATATAAGCGCAGTACTAGATTGGCAGCTAGGTCACTTCATTTTACAGTTGAAATGGTTACATGCAACCATAATTTCTCTGCTAACAGTTTCTTTTCTCGCACTTCTCACCTGTGGAACTCTCTTCCAGTTTCTTACTTTTCAGTGAACTTTGATGTTCAAAAATTTAAATTCTATGCTAATTGTTATCTTCTGTCTTCTTAAATAGAAGAATGGCATCAAACAATAAAAACAAGGAAAGATGAAATAATAATGCCCAGACTTTATATTGGACACTCCATGATAACACCTTCTTATATTCTAAAACAAGAGCCACCTGTAATCTGTATGGCATGTCAAGAACTATACACAATAAAACACATAGTAACGAAATGTTTCAACCTCAGCCAAATCCATTTAAAATACTACCAATCAACCAATGTGAAAGAACTCTTTCATGACATTAATCCATATAATATCATACAATAATATAATATTCCTACTGTATTCCAAAATATAACTTCAACATAAAACACACCTGTCACCACCTCTAGTAATGATGTCCACACAAACATGTATATGCACAAAAGCTGAGTATCATCTACCATGGATTCAACTGTGAAAGAAGAATAACATATTTTTTATTACTTCATAGCTCTGAAGAAAATTAAATTTCAGCACTAAATGACCAATAAAGGTGTTGATATGCCATTAAACAAATCAATCAATCCGTCTTCTTATTCCTATTCTTTTATAGTTCTTTCTCCTTAATAATATTCTTTTTCATATTCTCTCAAACTCAATAACCCCTTGCATCTTAGTGACTTTATTGCCTTGCTTAGGATGAAATGATTAAAAAAATCTTCCTTCTATAAAAGAAAAATCATATGAACATATTTACTGATTCACATCTTATTTGAAAAGCATCATCATGGATTGTTGAATCACATTTAGCTTAACAGTGAAATCTGGTATGAGAATGTTGTTAATGTCAGTTTCTACTGCACAAAAATATTCATTGAACATATTCTGTTAGTGCTCAATGGGATTAGATCTGGAGAGTTTGATATCCAGACCATCACAATGAAGTCATGTTCATATTTCTGAAACTAGTCCTGTACAGTTCATGTAATGTGGCAGTGTGCATTGTCATGCTGAAAGATGTCACTAGCATTGTAGAAGACTAACAGGCTCTCTACACAAGGACCAATCATTGTTAACCTTTAATACTCTGCATTATTTACTATTTTTCTTTTTACTGCATTGTTTTTCAAGGCTGCTCTACTGCACTACTTAATTTCAGTCATGGTCATTTTTTGTTGCCCATAGCAGGATATGACTACACAACTGTAAAATTCAAACATGCTATTATTCATTCATCTTGCAGTAGCAGGATAAAAAATGAATCATTTTGATTGAACAGTAACTTCTCACAAGACTTGAAACTGCACCTCACATTTCAGCAGCCCAATTTTATGGTGATTATTGGCCATGGAAGCATCAATGATTAAATGAAGTAATTAATCTAAAAGTCATTTTGCCAATGTTTCCTCACCAGTTCTTTCCACCATCTTTATTTTATTACCTCATAAATCTTTCTCATAATGAACAAAATAAGCAAGCATAGAAATTCATAAATCTGTAATACACTCAAACATTTTCTAAATGCTTTTCTTGAGTACAAACTACATTGAATCAATAACTGCATCTACTGAAAAAAAAGTTAGGTCACTGTGTCGAGCCAGAAAATTTTTCTCATCAGAATCCATCTTGGACATTTACAAATCTACCATTCACTCAGGTATTGAATACTGTTACCATATCTCATCTGGTGGTCCTGCTATTCATTTTGAGGTTCTCAACAAAAACTAAAGTAGGATATGTAATGTACACTATCCGGACCAGGCAGCTTGACTTCAGTCACTTTCTCACCGATGTGATGTGGCTTCCCTCTGTCTTTTCTACAAATATTTTCATGGTAACTGCTATCTTCCCTGATGCTCCAACTGCAAGAATTTAAGCATACCAGCTGAGCAATACACTGTGCCTTCTTGGCCTCACATTTTCCACTGACTAGCAGTGACTAAATTGAATCAATAGCTGCATCTACTACAAGGAAAGTTGGGTCATTGTGTTGTGCCAGAAAATTTATCTCGTCTGAATCCACCTTGCACATTTACAAATCTACCATTCACCCATTCATTGAATATCTGGTCTGGTGTTCCTGCTAAACATCTCAAGATTCTTGACAAAATCCAAAGAAGGATCTGTAAAGTAAATGATCCTGACTTATAAGGAAAATTTTGAAGTTAATGCAGATGACACTACCATTTACTCCTATCTCAAAAGCAAATCCGTCAGATCTGACAAAGTAAACCTAGCAGCTACTCTAGAAAATAAACTCCAATCAGTGGTTAACTGGGGCAAGAAATGGCTTGTAAATTTTAATGTCTCCAAAACAAAACTGCTTTCATTTAACTACCACAGAGAACTTTTTTTGCCTGCTATCATTATGACTGACATTAGACTATAGGTGGGCAATTCACTGTGCCTTCTAGCCCATATATTTTCCATGGACTACGAGCAACTAAATTGAATCAATAGCAGCATCAACTACAAGGAAAGTTAGGTCACTGTATTGTGCCAGAAAATTTGTCTCATCAGAAACCATTTACAAATCTACCATTCATCTGTGCATCGAATACTATTGCCATATCTTGTCTGGTGTTCCTGCTATACATCTCGAGATTCTTGACAAAATCCAAAGAATGTAATTGATCTTGACCAGGCATCTCAATTTCAGACACTTTCTCACCATCATGGCATGGCTTCCATCTGACTTTTCTATAAATATTTTCATGGCAACTGCTCTAACAAACTTTTTTCACTGGTGCCCGAATACATGAATTTAAGCATGCTACTAGATTAGCATCTAGGTCCCACCCTTTTACTGTTGAAATAGTTAAATGTAACCACCACTACTCCAACATTTTCTTTCCTCGCACTTCCCACCTGTGGAACTCCCTTCCATTTACTTGCTTCCCTGGTGGCTACAGTCTTCAAAAGTTTAAATGCAATGTCAATTGCCATCTCCTGTTTTTTGTTTTTTTAATCCCATTCATCTTTTGTCTTTTCCTCAGTCCTCCCTATACTCAGTCATCTTTTTCACTCCCTGTTGTTGGAATTTTTGGGTACTAGTGAGCCAGCCAAAATGAGCTGACTCATTTTATAGTTCATCAATAAAAGGGTTAACCAATCAGAAGGCTCAAAATATTCAATGCGATGTGTATAAAGGCAGCCATTTTTTTTTCCCCGAATACTCACTGCCAATCTTTGTTCATGAGTGTTAATCTTTAACGTTGTTTCATTGAACAGATTACGTACTACGCTGTATTCTATAGACTATGGTGAACATGGTCAACACCTGTAACCCCTTCGCACAAGTGGCATTCCTGTCTTGGCTAGGGTGAAATGCTTAAAAAATAGTTTTCTAATGAGATCTGATGCACAGATGTTTTTACTATCAGTATCTGCTGCAAATTATAGACTGGAGGTCTGCAGAACAAACATATTCATTGAACATATTCTGTTAGTGCTCAATGGGATTTAGATCTGGAGAGTTTGATATCCAGGCCAACACAATGAAGTCTTCTTCATATTTCTGAGATTATTCCTGTATAGTTCATGTAATGTGGCAGTGTGCATTGTCCCGCTGAAAGATGTCATTAATATTATAGATGAATAACAGGGCCCTACACAATGACCAATTGTTAAAGTTGTCTACAGAAATAGCAGGGACCTTTTAGAAGAAAAGAAACTAGTTTCAAAGTAACACAATTTCCTTGAAGGTTTACAAAGAATAAAAGAATTCAGTCAGTGACTGGTGGAAGGGTTAAACAGTGCTGTTTCTGGCTTTAAAATATTGTTCTTTGTTTTAGGCAATGGAAGAAATGGAACAAATGAAGAATTTGAAGGCATACAACTTAAAACTGGTCTGCAACATTTTGCCACTAAATGTAGCTGAGCATTTTCTCAAAAATCAGTTCAAGAAAGACGAGGTATGTATTAAAATAAAACTGGCTTTTTGTATTGCATTTTCAAGTCCATTTTACTTTACTGTCATCTTCAGTCTGCTCCCTAACTCCCCTCTGCTATTCAGTCTGTGCCTTTTGCTCTTCTCCCTTGTCTCTCATTTTGCTCACCGCCTTCTTCTATCTCCTTACACTAGACTCCCTGCCTCTCAGTTTTTCCCATCTCACTCCCCTCTCAGACCTACCATCTGTTCCACTTTGCCCTCCTACAAGCTTTTCACTTTTTCCCCTTTCACTCCCCATTATCCATTCCCTTTTGCTCCTCTCCCAGTCTTTCATTCTATGCCCTTTGCTCACCCCCACCCAGCTGTTAAGTTCATCATCCTTTGCATTTCTCCAAACCAGTCAGTCTATCCCGCTTGGGTCCACTCAACATTGTTCAGTCTGGTTCCATTCAGTTCTTTTCTAGTTATTCAGACTACCCCACCAACTTTGCTCTTTAGTCTCTCCTCCATTCTCCATTCCCCTACACCCCCTTCCCAACAATTCAGCCTGTCCCACTTTGCTGCCTTCCTTGCTCTTCACTCTGCTCCCATTCCCTCCCCTCCTAACTGTTTAGGCTATCCTCCTTTACTCACATACCCACACTTTCAGTCCATCTCCCCTCACTCGACTTCCAGTCCATCCCTCTTCACACACCCCACCCTTTAGTTTATCTCCTTCACTCCACTCCTAGCTGTTCAGGCTGTTCACCTTTATATCTATCCTCATACTTCAGTCCATCTCCCCTCTATGACAATAAATTGAATCCGCATCCTGGGTAAAACGATAAACTACGTCCAACAGCAAGACTGCTGATCAGGAGGTTTTGAGGAGCATGGAATCACTTCTTAATTGCTGGTGTTCTCAGGTCCACCCTGACCCAGGGTGGTAGCAACTGTTAGGGTCCCAGATATGGGCAAATAGTTAACACTCAGATTACATTCGTGTCCTGGGTGTGACGATAAACTACATCTGCATCCTGAGCAAGATGATAAACTACATCCAACAGTAAGGCCTCTGATAATACGTTTTTGAAAAAATAATGTTGCCAGCTATACATTTTTGAGAAAAAATATTAATAGAAATGGATTTTTGACAAAACAAAAATATTACTAGGGAATAAAAAAAAGTTGCCGGCATTAAATGACCCATTGAGGTTGATATGCCATAAAACAAACCAAACCAAACCATCTCCCCTCACTCGACTCCCATCTGTTCAGTCTATCCCCCTTCATGCCCACCCCACCCTTCAGTTTATCTCCTTCATTCCACTCCTAGCTGTTTAGGCTGTCCACCTTTACGTCTATCGTCACACTTCAGTTCATCTAGTTTTACTCTCCAACCTGTCTTCCTTTCAACCCATTCCCCACTTATAAATGATAAATGTTTCCTTTCTTGTCATATGTCACATATATACAGTCTTTTAATCTTTTTCTTTCTCTAGGATTTGTATTATCAGGATTGTGACAATGCCTGTGTGATGTTTGCTTCCATATCTAACTTCTCAGAATTTTACATGGAATTAGTAGGCAATAACGAAGGTGCCGAATGTCTTCGATTGCTAAATGAAATCATTGCAGATTTTGATGAGGTGAGTAAAACCTGATTTCTATGAATGAGATGGTCCAGAATTAATTGGAGAGCAGTGGAGGAGATTGTGTAGATGTAACTGTAAGATCTGTGTTGCCAGTTTCTTCTCTTGCAGTTCTTGCTTGTGGAACTCACTACCGTATTCTTGCTTTCCCGTCAACCTTGATCTTCAAGAATTTAAATGCAATGTCAATCATCATCTGTTTCCTTAATTCCTGTTCTTTTATTGGCCTCTCTCTTTAATAATGTTTTGTCTCAGATTCTTTCACACTCGGTAACCTCTTACGTCTTAGTGGCTTTTAGCACCTTGTTTGGGATGGAATGATTAAAAATAATTAAATAACTATATACTACAGTTCAAAAGTTTGGAGACATCTACAGAATTAACATGGGAGGAACTTGACAGAAGAATGAAAAAAAAAGTCTTAAAGTCATTGAAAAAAGAATGGAATCATTTATCAAACTTATACTTTGAGAAACTTTTGTGATGAATTTCAAAAATTTGTACTGCAGTAATCAAGGCTAAAGGAGGATATTTTGATGGGAGCAAAATTTAATCATAAAATGCTGATTTTTTTGTTTTTGTTATAATTTCTAATAAGAAATCATGTTTCTCTTTTTTAACCATATATAATAATTTTCTCTTAAAGTACAAAACAGCTACTTTTGGAGCCAATTTAAAAAAATTACCAGAGGTGTTGTCAAACTTTTGAACAGTAATATATATATATATATATATATATATATATATATATATATATAATTATTTATTTAAAAAAAATTTATGACATAAATATGTTATAAAATCACTACAAAAATAGCTATTTTGTTTCAACACCCTCGGTGTCTTATCAAGTGATGATGTTGAATGTAAAATAAATGGTTTAACTTCAATGAAGAAATAAATTGAATAACATTTATATTTCTTCTTTTTCTCCTCAGTAATTTTATAGTTGTAAACTTTAATAGCGATTAAATTTTGATTTTGAAATTTTTTTTTTTTTTAATTTTAATATTAAATTTTATCATATAGTTTAGTAATTATTGGTTAAAATAAATTCTTTTTTAATACTACCCATATTTTAAACATCTGAATAGCTATTATAACATGACTTCGTTGTCAAGCGCTTTGAATTTTCCTATACTTGTATTTTGATTGGTCCATCTAGCTTTTGTAACAACGTTTTCCCCTTGTGAAGGATTGTTAATTAATTCGAATCTTTTAAAATCAAAAACCATTTATTTTACATTCAACATCATCACTTGATAAGACACCAAGGGTGTTGAAACAAAATGGCTATTTTTGTAGCGATTTTATAACATATTTATGTTATAAATTTTTTTTAAATAAATAATTATATCTGCTCTACTTTGTATTGAGCACTCTTTTAAGAATAGTATTTGTTGGTTATTGGAATTCATTCCATATACACCAATCATATATATATATATATATATATATATATATATATATATATACAAAAACATGTATCAAGAAGGATATTAAAAGTTTTCTACAATTCTGTACAGACTGAGTCCTCCTTCTGACAGCCCAATAATTTTGCCCCTTAAAATCTTGACAATTCTACTGACCCTCTGTCTCTGATCATTGCTATACAGAGTAAGGCCATCAGATCTGAAAAGAAACAATGCAAATTAGATAGATACTATAGGACATTGGTGTCTCATAAGATGGAAAGTTGAAAATGGGGGTGTCTATTTACATATATATATATATATATATATATATATATATATATATATATATATATATATATATATGTCATTGCACCAAATTTTCTATTGTATACTTGTCATAAGTGCAGTTTTATGAATCTTCTATGTGCCATGTTGCTACAGAACATGGATGATCATTGCTCTCCACAACTTCCTATCTTTTGTAGCTCTTAGTAAATTGTCTTTTTGCTATCTCTTCTAATCCCTGTTCTACCACCAATTTACACAAACTCATTCTATGTGCTGTGTCACTTCAGGGTATAGAAGATCATGGCTCTCCTCAATTTCCTGTCCTTTATAGCTCAGTAAAATTTGTCTTTTTGCTATCTCTTCTAAACCTTGTTCTAGCAACCATTTACACAAACTCATTATTCTATGAGCCATGCCTCTTCAGGACATGGAAGATCATGGCTCTCCACAATTTCCTGTCCTTTGTAGCTCTAAGTAAATTGCATTTTTTTGCTACCTCTTCTAATCCTCTTTCTGCCAACCAATTACACAAGATCATTAGGTATGTTATACACTACTTTCCTCTGTTCCTTTTGTATCCAATATATACTGTGAGTATCAAATTTTTAAAGTACTCTTTCCACATTATGTTCCCTAGAAATTTCAAATTTTCTCTTTCTGATGTTAAGTATAAGTTTCCTTTTTGTTTCCATTTCCTCCAAAATTGTTGCTCGCATGTTCAGCCCATGGTATTCTCAGTATCCTTCTGTAGAACCACATTTTTGTTGTCTCAAGTCTCTTTCCCATCTTTAAAAAGATTGTCCAGCATTCACTGCCAAATAGGACGACTGCTATTACATAACAGTTCAGTACTCTTTTCTTTGCTTCTTATGAAATTTTCCTGTTTCTTAATACTGTGCTTAAATTTTGGAAGTCATCTTTCACTATTCCAATGCACCTTTGGATTTCGGTGTTGTATTTTTTGTCCTCTGTTAAAACATTTTCTAATTTTTGGTACTTGCTCAATTTTGGTGTTTCCAATTTGTAGTTTACATGTTGGGCAGTTCCTTTTGCTAACATCCATGCATTCTCTCTTCTTACAATTGATGTTTAGTCCTTTCTTCTTGCTTTCCTTCACTATATTCTGTTGGAGTTCTTATAGTTTCCTCTCTATGTCTGCTATCAACACTGTGTCATCTGCATATCTTATATTAAGATTGTGGCTGCCAACAATAAATCCTATTAGGACTTCTAATTCTCTCAGAATTGTCTCACTTTATACAGTTGAATAAGTCTGGTGAGAAGACCCATCTTTGTCTTCAACCCCTTTCTATTTTTGTGTATTTATGGAATTTTTTTTCTATCTATATGCTGATAGTTTGCTGTCAGTACAAGTTCTGGATTACTCTCTCTTACACAAATAAATCAAGCCTACCTAGCTATTAAAACAGTTCTTTGTGAAATATTTTATCAAATATTTGATAAAACATGGATATACAAAATGCATTCCAGAACTTTTGAAACTCTTTCAAGAGAGATATTTATTAATTTCAAAGAAGTAAAAAAAAAACCTTTAATCTTCAAAGTAGGATTCTCTGATTTCAATGTACTTGTAACCTTCCAACCAGTTTGTGGAGGTACCATGGGTTTGGATAAGTGAAGATGTCCAGGACTCTTGTCATAGCCTCTTTTATCTTCTCAATATCTTCAAAACAACTGCCCTTGTCTGTAAGTATATATATATATATATATGTGTGTATATATATATATATATATATGTGTGTGTGTGTTTCTGTGAATTTAAAACATTTCAACTGTTCATCTTTTTACTGCTTAAGCAACGTTCTAGATTTCAAAGTTCAAAGTTCACATGTTCACATGTTCTGTTGGTTTTCTTCCAATGTAAAGGGAAATAACTTTTTCTTTGCTTTTAGCCATATGTATATAATAAAAAATGAATCTGCAAACTTGAAAGGATCACAACAGAAATTAATCGACAAAATTAAATTTGAATGAAAATATGCTGCCTAAATATACAGCTTAGGGAACAAAAGTCAAAGAGAGCAAGGTCTGGACTGCAGGGAGAGTAAGTTTTGATTCCTTTCTCTACCAACAGAAAACTTTATTGCATAGTGTGCTTACAAACTGTCTTCACATCCCAAATGTATTCTGCAAACTAATCAACTGTTAAAAGCCATGTTTAGTAGGGTGTGTTCAAAGAGCGGTTACATCTGTCTCTTTCAGTCTGGAATAACGAAAGTTTGCAGGTTAGTTTATTAGATGTATATTAATGGTATGCTAAAATTACAATAATCTAGGACAGTTATAATTGCCTGTTTTAAAAAAAGACTCAAAACTTCTGGAATGTCCCTCGTACATCCTTTTGCATTTGTTTTGTTCCTTCTGGTATCATTCCGAGCATAAATATTGCACTCCTTTTTATAATTAATTCATATATGTTTGATATGTCCCGGAAAGGGATATATTTGAACGAAGTAGCTAAGTGGTTTTGGCTACTATAACCAAGCAGAATATGGTAGCAGTAATTGACTGGTACACGTCATAGTCACAGGTAAGAAGTGTAGATCAATGGTGTAGTCCAATGGGCGTACGAGAGTCAAGAGCCTTAGTCTGAGAGCTAAGTCTATAATTAGACTTAGCTCTCAGACTAAGGCTCTTGACTCTCGTACCTACACATCCGTCGATATTTATGACAGACACCAGCCAATCATATTCCAGTGAGGGGGAACACAAGTGTACGCATATTCCATTATATCAGTGTTTTTGTGTACTTGTGACTTATTCAAATATTGTATTTATGCAATTATATAACAATTGTCTTTCTTGGCTCCTGCTATCACAGAATGAGGAAATCTTGTAAAACTTAATTTCAAGTAAGTCAGGGTCAACATGCATAAAAATGCCTTTTCCCCATGAAATGATTTTTTAAAAATCTATTTTTAGATTCTTGAAGAGCCACAATATGCATGCGTTCAGAAAATCAAGACAATCGGTTACACGTTTATGGCAGCATCCGGCCTGAGTCCAGATTCCAACTTTACAGACATGAGACATGTTGTGGCTCTCGTGGAATATGCTTTTGCCATTCAGAGGCAACTAAAAATCATAAACCAACATTCCTTCAACAACTTTAAAATGAGAATTGGTAAGGATTTTCTTAATATTTTTTCCTAAATGTCAGCTTTCTGAGATAAAGAACAGAAGTAATAGAAAAAAAACGGTTTATATTTCAGTGCCTATTTTAAAAATATTTTTAATTTCAGACTGAACCAAAAATATTTATTTCATAATCATGTTAATGTGTTCATCTTGTGTGGTTTTTGCACATCCACCTGTTGAGAGCACCTCTTTCAACTGAGAAAAACACTGGTGTTATATAGCTCTCCCAGTCCCAGGCCCACACTGACTTTTGGCTAATACCTGTCCAGTATCGTTCATAAGCAAATTGTCTGCACCACCTACTCTATGCAGAAGGTCTTCTCTCAAAGGACCATTGTGGAAGGGGATGCAACTCCTGGTGCTTACAGCACTACATAGAACCAACTCAGAATCTTTTATTAGGCTGACCTGATTCTCTGTTACAGTTAAATTTTCAAACAAGTAGGAATCTGTCTTTCACTAAAGGACGAGTGAGTTCTTAAAATCTGTGGAAAAAACCAAGGTTATATTTTTAGCTATTTCTAAATTAAATATAGTTCTTTATGGTGTAGAGATACAGAAGGTGCTTATCTCCCTTTGGTGGAGATAATTCACATGGGTCTCATGACGGCCGCTTAGTGATGCCACTCCATACAGTGATGAAATATAAATAAGCACGTATGAAATCACAGGAAAGTGGAAAGAGAGAGAGGTGGAAAGAGAGAGAGAGAGAGACAAATATACACCATTTCCTTCTCTCCTCCATTTCTACATGATAATAAATTTATATCTTTCTTTCATCCACTCTCTATATATGACTTCTGGCAAACACACAAGCAACGTTAACAGAGTTTTATAATAATAAAGATATTACTTGGATATTACTTAGAATGTTTGGCAAAGCATTGGCTAATTTTCAATTGATTCCAACTTTATAAAATGGTAAATATTAAGGATTTCCTAAAAATTAGTTCCCATATTATTTATAAACATTTAGTAAATGTTTATAAATTTATGAATAAAAAATTGTTTCCATATATGTTTCTTTATAAATTGGTAAATGATAAATATTACATTGCATTAGTTGTATTAGATTTTTTAGAATATTATAAATATAAAATTATTCTTGTAAATAATCTAATAAATAAATAGTGTTTAATATTTTTTGTTGACAATTCTCGAGGACAAAGAAAATATATAAATTCACTTTCATTTGTTTAGGTTTTATTACAATTTTAGTCAAAGTAAAAACTTTCTTTTTAACACTCCTTTGTTTTGTGGGTAAAAAGGTCCAAGACTGTCAAGGAATCATCTATATATTTAAAACACATGATTGGATTTAGTGGTGATGTTTCTGTACGGATATTCTTGACATATTCTCTATATATGCTTACCATTCCTGGATGTATGAGAACAATCCACACTGATCGACAGATATAATGGGTTTGCTTAAAAACTTTAAGGTTACAATATATGACAAACATCTGAAGAAAGCAATAACCAAAACATTTTGAGCATAATGACCAAAATGAGCATATTGGTATAATTAAAATGCACATTGTAATCACAAACATTTACTTATTCAGTGGGATCTCATTACCTACAGTAAATGAGAGCGGTCCCAAAATATTCCTTTGAAAATCAATACCCTATATGTATATATATATGTGTGTATGTATGTGAAGAATGTGAAGAAATATAGTTTTAATGTGTGCTATATTTATAGGATAAAGTGCTCAATATCAGAGATAGAGCATATGTAAATATAAAAGTGAACATTGAAGTCAACAATCAGAGGTGACAAGCTATTTCATGCTAAGTGCAATTGGATGTAGAAATAGCTATAACTACTATATAACGATAAAAACAATACGTTACTCAAAAATCGAAAAACAAATAGAGTAAATAAAATATACAAAATAAAAAATAAATAATTAAAAAAAAAAATTAATCCAAATAAATAAATAAATAAACAAATTAACAAATCAACCCCACTAAAATAACTGTCAGAACTAATATAAATAAGCAAAAACAAGTAAAAATAATAAACCCAAATAAATTAAAAACTGTCCCGCTGCCAAAATAACAGAATAGACTAGGGTAAGCAATCTAAACACTGAATGAATAAATAGCCTTAATTATCTTCCTAGACCAAGACTAACTATTAAATAAATGACCTAAGCAAATCCACCCCCAGTTTTTTACTACGCTAATAAAATATCAAAAACAGAAAAGAATAAACAATACAAAATGAAAAACAAATAAATAAATAAATAAAGCCACTCTCGTAAAAATAACTGACAGAATAGATTAACCACAATGCACCACTGACCCATATATATAAATAGTCAAGGAAAAATCCAACATCAAGCGTGTTGCAGTAGGGTGCAGTGCTGGTTTATTACTAAGTGGCCTTGTGCCAGACACCACACTAAACTACCGAGTCTACAAGCAAAGTAAAAAAGATAAAATGTGCGTGAATGAACAACGAAGAAATGTGGTTAATCCACACGTGCATAAAATAAAATATATTAAGATAGCCGACACAGAATGACAGAACAAGACTGGATTCCAACAAGAGTAATTTTTATTAAATGCAGGAAAACAAGTAAATTGTCCCGTAGTAGGGATCAATGAAAAGTTCCGCGCCAAAAGTAGAAGCAAGATGGCTAAAGGCAGGAAGGTTCTTGAAGAAGAAGGAGATACCAGATAAGTCAATGTACAAGATAATATTCATACAAGGAAAAATACTCACTGCGAGTTTTTAGGTAATGTGAGTGAATGTTATTGTTATGTACATATTTTTTTTCTTCCTTTTTTTTTGTACTGGTTCAAAACAGATTTCTGACGAGACCCAAAGTGGACGACGGATTGTTATTTTGTATGTTCTGCATCGTCTCGGAGTAGAACTTTGAATGACGAGTCTCAAAGGGCCGAGGAATTAATATTTTGGATGTTTTGCATCATCTCGGAGGAGGACTTTGAATGACGAGCCAAAAGGGACGAAGGATTAATCATTTGGTATATGCATCGTCTTATAAAAGGGTTTTGAATGACGATCCAAAAGGGACACAGAATTAATATTTGGTGTTGGCATCGTAAGATATCCTTCGTCAGTCAACCTTGCATATTGACATGGCTAAAAATGAGTCTGCTTAGGTCCGAGTCTGGATCAGAACTGAAATTTTCTGAAACAACAGTTTGTCGTTGACGTCACAAATTTTTCGCGGGAAGATTTCAAAAATCTAATTTGCATAACAGGTCGCTTGGTTGGTGACCAAAAACAGTTACTACTGTATTAGACCGAACGAGGGAGAAAGGGGTGTCAAACGCGCGCGCGCGCCCGCGAGTGTGAAAGAAAGGGAGGAAACTCGCGCGCGCGTAAAATGTCGTAGATGGAATAATACATTATTCCACACAGCCCTCCTCCTGGATCAAATGTCGCAGACATTTGACTAATAATAGTAGAATGTTTCAAATTTCTTTGGAAAGGTGACTTTTCGACCGGAGCTGGTATACTTAGGTTTGTCGAGAGAGACAGGTGTCTTGAAATTCTCCTGAACTTGCGGAGTTGATTGGGAAGTAGTATGAGACGACGGTTTCTCTATAAAGGCAGGTTTCAACCGATCTATTGAAACGTTGTCGGTGTGAATACCTTTTTGTATTTGGAAATATTTGTCCGCGCGTTTAAGAACGCGGTATGGGCCTGTGTAGGCCGGCGTAAGAGGCCGCTTAACAGAGTCATTACGTACAAATACAAATTCGCAGTCCTTGAGCTGATGCGGTAGATAGATATCACTCGGGCAGTGCCGCGGTGGTGTATAGCATAAGTTTGCCATTTTAAGGCGTAAGTCCTGAATAAAAAGAGGAAGAAACTGGTGGTGTGGTCACAGCTGGTGAAAAATATTGGCCAGGTAAAGATAACGAAGTACCAAATACAAGCTCTGCAGGGGAGCATTTCAAGTCATCCTTAAGAATATTTCTTAACGATAAAAGGATGAGGGGTAATTCATCGACCCAATTATTATTCTCATGCTTCGTTGATAGCGAAGCCTTAAGGGTGCGATGGAATCGTTCCACCAGCCCATTCGCACAGGGGTGATACGCTGTAGTACGTATATGCTTTGCACCAAGGAGTTCAGTGAATTCCCTGAAAAGACACGACTGGAACTGTGCTCCTCTATCTGTAGTAACCACTTTAGGAGTCCCAAAAATCGAAATCCAGTCGCATAAAATAGCTTTTGCGACAGTCACAGCAGTGGTATCTTTGACAGGGATGGCAGTAGGCCATCGGGAAAAACGATCCACTATAGTTAGAAGGTAGGAATAACCATGGCAGGTTGGTAGGGGCCCAACTAAATCCAGGTGTATATTAGTAAAACGAGCATCAGGCTCGCTGAAGGTGCCCACAGGAGATTTTGTGTGTCTATGCACCTTACACTTCTGGCATTGTAAACATGTATTGACCCATTCGCGAATGTGAACGTTCATATTCGGCCAAACGAAACGGTCCGAAATTAACTTAACTGTGGCTCTTTTGCTAGGGTGTGAGAGTCCGTGTAGGTGGTCAAAAACCTGTCTACGAAGAGACGGAGGAACATAAGGTCTTGGGGATTTGGATTTAACATCACAGTATAGGACCTTGTTACTAAAAGGAGCTGGACATTTCTGAAGTTCTAAAGAAGTGTCTGATAACACATGCTTCAGAGTTATGTCCGCTTTCTGTTCGTCGGCGATCAAGTCTTGACTGAGTGCATCAGTATGCACGCCGAACATCTCAGTACGAGATAGGGTATCGGCAACAGTGTTATCCGAACCCTTAATGTACCTAATATCAGTAGTAAATTGAGATATATAGTCCAGGTATCTGATTTCCCTCGAAGTGTATTTGTCCGAATTGGTGGACATAATGGACGTTAAAGGTTTGTGGTCCGTAAAATAACGAAGGACCTACCTTCGAGGAGGTGTCTGAAATGCTTAATGGCACGAAATATAGCCAACAGTTCACGAGAAAAGGTACTGTAGCGTGACTGGGCAGGAGAAAGTTTAGCGGAAAAGAACGCTATAGGTCTACGTTGAGAAGGAGTGACTTGTTCAATGACCGCGCCTATTGCTGTTTCGCTAGCGTCAGTGGTCAGGTAGATATCCGATTGAGGGTCGTCCTCTAAGAAACTGAGCTTAGAAAAATTGCCTAGAGCGGTTTTAGCTGCTCGAAAGGCGTCCAAGGCTTCACTCTCAAGTATAATAGTCTTATTCTTCTTCTGTAATAAGTTGGTAAGGGGAGTCAGAATGTTAGAACAGTTTGGAATAAACCTCCTGTAGAAGTTGATCATCCCTATAAAGCGTCTCAACTGTTTAATAGAAACAGGGACGGGAAACTCAGTGATAGCTTTAATCTTTTCAGTTAAAGGGGCAATTCCATTTGCATCGACGTGATGTCCTAAAAATTCTATATGGTCTGATCCGAAGACACATTTGTCCAGGTTTAGACGAAATCCGTAATGGGACAAACGTTGAAGAACTTCGTGTAGGTGTTGTTTATGCGAGGCAGCGTCCTCGCTAGCTATCAGAATGTCGTCAATGTAATCGAAAACAAAAGGAGTCCACGCAGAACCTCGTCCATAAGACGTTGGAATGTCTGTGCTGCGTTGCAAAGGCCGAAAGGCATTTTCAAAAACTCAAATAAACCGAAAGGTGTAGTAACAGCAGTTTTTGGGACATCAGCAGCAGCTACTGGCACCTGATAATATGCTTTCGCAAGATCTATTTTAGTAAAAATCTTTGCGCCTTGTAAACCAGAAGTGAAATCGTGGAGGTGGGGGATTGGATAACGATCCCGGACGGTGATGGAATTCAATCTTCTATAATCCACACAAATTCTATAGTCCTCCTTTCCTGTTTTAGGTACCAAATGAAGAGGGAAGCGTAGGGACTGTCGGACGGACGAATAACACCCTCTCGTAGCATGTCGTCGAAAGCTTTCTTTGCGAATTTTAATTTGTTGGGTGCTAGACGACGAGGACGGGAAAAAACAGGTTGACCAGTGGTCTTAATAAAGTGCTGTGTTTGATGTTTAGTTGAATCAATAGATCCAGCAGGACGCAGGAGGTCCTGGTACTGATTCAATAAGTCTAAAGTACTCTTTATTGTGGCACGTTGCCACGGTGATGCCAGTGGTAGTAAATTTAGAATAAGTGCCAAGAACACACAGTCTTGTTAAGTTGTCAGTCAGGGAATGGTTGTTCATTCGCACGGCGAGATCATAGTGCGCCAGGAAATCTGCACCTAATATCGGCATCTGGACGTCAGCAACAGTAAAATTCCAAGTAAAGTCTCGTCGCATCCCTATGTTTAGGGTAAGGGACTTCGTACCGTAAGTATTAATACTGGAACCATTTGCTGCTTGTAAGCGGAGCTGAAAAGGTTGTTTACGTGCTTTATCACGCACGGGTAAGACACTAATGGCAGCGCCGGTGTCAACCAAAAACGTAAATTATTACGTGTATCCGTCACATAGAAGAGGCGACTAAGTTTTGGTGAAAATGCCTTGCCAGCGAGATTAGTCGCTTTCACTCGCTGGCGGTTTTGTTTTCCCGCGACCGCAGTATAGGAACACGGCTTGGTGCAGTAGTGTGCTGCAGACCCAAATCGTCGGTGGTAGTAACACATAGTAGGAGTGGCATCCTTGTTCCGACTTGACGAGCGTGGTCGACTTCTGAAGCGCCGGCGGGAGGGGAACCGGCTTCGACCATGGCTTTCTATAGCTAACGTTAAATCTTTAACTTGGCGCTGCAAATCCTCGACTGTTTTTTCCAAGGAGCTGTGGTCCCTAGTCGCTTCAGCACTGTGTACTGGCATTGTCTGATTATCCAGTTGCGAGAAAATACGATCAGCGGCGTCCGCTAATTGATCGATCGAGGTGTTTTCGGACATTGGCGCCAAAATTTGGGTAATGGTGGTGGGGAGACGGTCCAGCCACAAGCTTTTTAATATAGAGTCAGCCATGGTATTTTTTTGCCGAGTCGGCTTTTCATATAACGAAGGAGTTGGGAGGGAGTCCTGCCATCGCAAGTTAGGTTGCTAAATAGTTCCCGGATTAATGATTCCTCCGTACGGCCCATTCTCCTTAAGATCGCTTCTTTTAACCGGGCGTAGGGTTCTACTTCAGGAACGGCTTCTAGGAAGTCTGAGACCTCATCAACAATGGCGGGTGGCAAAACCGCCACCACGTGGCCAAACTTAGAAGGATTACTGACCAAAAGACTGACTGTAAAGATAGCTTCCATTTGCAGGAACCAGTTCTTTATATTCCCTTCATGAAAGAGGGGAAAAGGAGCGACGGCGGCGGACATGTTCGCCGACTCTTCAGAGTCACTAGACGTCATTCCAGCTATCGAATTTATGCACGTTTATATTTAAGCTTGCTCAGAAATATGTTGGCAAGGTTGCAAAATTATTACGTGTTCGTATCACGTCGTAAGGTCACCAATCTTGTTGCAGGCCCGGTAGGGTGCAGTGCTGGTTTATTACTAAGTGGCCTTGTGCCAGACACCACACTAAACTACCGAGTCTACAAGCAAAGTAAAAAGATAAAAATGTGCGTGAATGAACAACGAAGAAATGTGGTTAATCCACACGTGCATAAAATAAAATATATTAAGATAGCCGACACAGAATGACAGAACAAGACTGGATTCCAACAAGAGTAATTTTTATTAAATGCAGGAAAACAAGTAAATTGTCCCGTAGTAGGGATCAATGAAAAAGTTCCGCGCCAAAAGTAGAAGCAAGATGGCTAAAGGCGGGAAGGTTCTTGAAGAAGAAGGAGATACCAGATAAGTCAATGTACAAGATAATATTCATACAAGGAAAAATACTCACTGCGAGTTTTTAGGTAATGTGAGTGAATGTTATTGTTATGTACATATTTTTTTTTTCTTCCTTTTTTTTTGTACTGGTTCAAAACAGATTTCTGACGAGACCCAAAGTGGACGACGGATTGTTATTTTGTATGTTCTGCATCGTCTCGGAGTAGAACTTTGAATGACGAGTCTCAAAGGGCCGAGGAATTAATATTTTGGATGTTTTGCATCATCTCGGAGGAGGACTTTGAATGACGAGCCAAAAGGGACGAAGGATTAATCATTTGGTATATGCATCGTCTTATAAAAGGGTTTTGAATGACGATCCAAAAGGGACGCAGAATTAATATTTGGTGTTGGCATCGTAAGATATCCTTCGTCAGTCAACCTTGCATATTGACATGGCTAAAAATGAGTCTGCTTAGGTCCGAGTCTGGATCAGAACTGAAATTTTCTGAAACAACAGTTTGTCGTTGACGTCACAAATTTTTCGCGGGAAGATTTCAAAAATCTAATTTGCATAACAGGTCGCTTGGTTGGTGACCAAAAACAGTTACTACTGTATTAGACCGAACGAGGGAGAAAGGGGTGTCAAACGCGCGCGCGCGCCCGCGAGTGTGAAAGAAAGGGAGGAAACTCGCGCGCGCGTAAAATGTCGTAGATGGAATAATACATTATTCCACAAGCGGATGGAAAAACTAAACTAACATTTCAGTCTATGTCCTCTGGCTTTGCTCTTGTGACATCCACCTTCAAGTAGTTTAAAATGGTACCCTTTTTGTAAATTAAAATTGAAACTAATATAAGAATCTTGAATTAGGCTTTAAAAAAAATACAACATTATGCCAATAAATAATAGTGTGTGATAGAAATACCTTCCAGATAATGGTAATAAATTAGTAGTACTGATGTCTTCATCTAGCTAATATCTTACCATCATGTGGAAGGTATTTCTGCTGAACTCTGTACATTCCTTATGAGTTTAGAGATGAAATTTGAGTCATTTTTATATTCTCAAAAAAGCTTAACACTCCATCGATTGTGACTGAGCATAACGAGAAAAATGGGAAAAGAAACTTTGCAACAACATGAATCCTGTTCAAGTTTTTCTATAAGGATCTCCTAACAAACTCAATAACACAATCATGTAAAAGATCCAATGGATTATTTAGCAATGATCCCCATGGTTGATTTAAGCAATTTTGAACTTTTTAGCCAATTTATGAACTGACATTTGATCTACCTTGAAATTTTCCATTGAAAAATTTGTGTTTAACCAGAAGAATATTTAAATATTTTTGTTGGTGTCCAAAATTTTATTCAGTCAGTCATTTATGTGCCATGCATGATACACACTTAGGCAATCATTTCGATACATGACTGGTGAGGCAGATTTTTTTCCCACAAGTAGGTTGCCATTTCTTTCTGCAGTGAATGTAATGGATTTGATTGGAATTTGAACTCGGCTCTCCGATTCCTTAATCCAAGCTGCTAACCATTACTCCACCGTACCTCCTTTCATAACATAGTATACATATAAAATACAAATTTTATTGTAATTTAATTATGTACAATAATGGATCACATGCAGAGTATAATGTCACTGCTAGAGTCAGGTTGATATATTATCTCTAAGAGGAATCTTCAATGTAACAAGTGATATTAACAGCCTTTCAGAGCCAATCAGATTTAATCATCATAAAAGAGCCAATCAGATTTAAGCATCACAAAAGAGCCAGTCAAAAGAAAGAACAGGTAGGGAATGAGCCCATCTACAAGATTCCAAAATGCTATGCCATTTGGCAGTTTTGGCTGATTTCCCTGTAAAGAATAAAATAAACTTGTTTTGTTTTTTTTTAATATGTCAATGATGAATATATTACAGTTTTAGTCAAAAGTCTTGTGATATTTCTTATATATTTTGAGACTCCAGTTCATCCCAGAGGAACTTTATTTTTCTTTTTTTTTTAATCATTTCACCCAAAGAAAGGCGATAATGTCACTAAGATGCAAGGGGCTACTATGAGTGAAAAAGAATAGAAATACTTTAGAAGGAACTGGAAACCCAATCCCAAACAAGAAATAAGGGATAGACCTATACTTCTGTTCAAAAGATATATGATCTGTCACTTAAGATGCTGGAAAAATGGACAGCTGATTCTACCACCTCCAAAACTACCTGATTCCTTCTGCCATGCTTTATCTTTACAAGAGTCAAATTTGACCAAAAATGAAGTATTGACGCCATGTTTGGGCAGGAGCTGCTCAATCCTCAATTTTCATTTATACGGTCTTGTGGAAGATGACATATTTTCTCCTCTAAAGCCACTTTCTTATCGATAAAAGGTTGAAAGCCTATCCCTATTCTATCGCTATTTCCATGGCAAATTTTCCGATGAATTCCAATCTCTAATTCCACAAGTTCAGACATTTACAGCTAGAACATGACATGCTACCTCCACACTGACGGTTTTTCCCTTGAAGAATTACTACCATCCTGGGTATGATGATAAACTGCATCCGCGTCCTGGATAAGATGATAAACTATGTCAAGCAGCAAGGCGTAGGATCAGGAGGTTTTGAGGAGTTTGAAACCACCTCTTAATTGCTGGTGTTCTCAGGTCCTGCTTGACCCGGGGTGGTAGCACCTGTTAGGGTCCCAGCTATGGACAAATAGTTAACCCCCAAACCCAGATCTCATACTGGGTATGACAATAAACTAAATCCGCATCCTGGGTATGATGATAAACTATGTCCGCATCCTGGGCAAGACAATAACCTACATCCAACAGCAAGGCCTCTGAAAATACGTTTTTGAAAAAATAATGTTGCCAGCTCTACGTTTTTGAAAAAAAAAATAATATTGCTATCTATACGTTTTTGAAAAAAAAAAAATATTACCATCTATACGTTTTTGAAAAAATAATATTACCAGCTATACATTTTTGAGAAAAAAATATTAACAGAAATGGATTTTTGACAAAACAAAAATATTACCAGGAAAAAAAAAAAGGTTATCGGCATTGAATGACCCATTGAGATTGATATGCCGTAAAACAAAACAAACCAAACCAAGAATTACTACTTTGTGGAACAGGCTCCCACATGGATGCTTTCCTGAACCCTCACATCAGTCTTAACCTCCTCAAGTTAAATCTCAGTCAAATCTATTCTAATCAGAGAAGATCCATTCTTTAGATATTGCCAAAATATTAGTGTTGGAGCTGCACAATCCTCACTTTCCAGCCTTGATAGAGTTCAAAATTATTTACAAGGTCTTGTGAAGGATGACTTACTTTCTCCTCTACAGCCTCTTTTCCACAGATGCAATGTCACAAGCCTATCACCACTCTATTGCTATTTCCATAAGTGTGTGACTAGACTGATAACTAGGTCTCACCATTTTACTGTTTAACTAGATAGATGCTACTGTCACTTCTATTCTAATGGGTTTTTTTTCCCACTTCTCACCTGTGGAACTCCCTTCTGATTTCTTGCTTCCCTGATAACTACAGCCTTCAAAAATTTAAATGCAATGTCATCTTCTGTCTAATTGAACCCTGTTCTTTTCCTCAATTCTTCTCACTAAAATCTTCTCATTCTCTTTCACACCCTGTAACCTCTTGCATTCTAGTGACATTTCACCTTTCTGGGGGAAATGATTAAATAAAAATAAAATTTGAAAAATTCAAATGAGCTCCATTATTTAGTTCCACTAGTTTAGACTTTTACAATTAGGATATGCCATGCTATTTCCATAGAGAAAAGATGTACCAAATAACAGAAACCACATCACTTGAGGCCTTTCAACAGCAGCAACTACTAAAATGTATAGAACATGTAACTGTAAGAAAAAATCATGACATAATCAGAATGTTGGTTTGGTTTGTTTTATGGCATATCAACCTCAATGGGTTATTTAATGCCAACAATTTTTATTGCTAGTAATATCTTTTTCCAAAAATGTATTGCTGGTAATAATTTTTTTTTACAAAAAAGTATGTTATTAAAGCTTATTTTTACACTTTCGTAGTGTTTTAACCCCAGTTTGGGAGTTAACTATTTGCCCTTAGCAAGGACTCTGACTAGTGCTACTACTCTAGGTCAGGATGGAACTGGGAACACCAGCAATGAAGAGATGGTTCCACACCCCTCAAAACCTGATCAGAGGCCTTGCTCTCAGATATAGGTTATCGTCTTACCCAGAACAGGACTCAGAATGTTAATTTTCTATATTACTTCAAACAAAAGGTTAGGAAGGAAATGCCCGTCAATACTGGAAAGAGCGATAACAGTTACTGGACTTGAGAAACCTGTTTTCCTAAAAAAAGTCTTTTACGAAGGAGATTTTATAAATTTCAACCGAAAGAGAAAATAATGACATAATCAATATGTTGACATTCCACACTACTTCAAATAAAAGGTTAGAAAGGAAACTTCCATCAATACTGGAAAGAACGATAACAGTTACTGGACTTTAGAAACCTATTTTCCTAAAAAAAGTGTTTTAAGAGAAAGATTCTATAAATTTCAACCGAAAGAGAAAATAATGACATAATCAATATGTTGACATTCCACACTACTTCAAATAAAAGGTTAGAAAGGAAATTTCCATCAATACTGGAAAGAGCGATAACAGCTGCTGGACTTTAGAAAACTGTTTTTATAGAAAATTGTTTTCAAAGAAATAATTTATGAACAAATACTGAATGTTTTGGCATAAGAAAATGCTCCATATTTCCATTAATATTATATATTAATACATGAACAAAGACAAAAGGAAAACTTAGCCAACATGTTTCATCCTCTGCAGACTTTATCAAGGCAAATGCAAGGATTTTATACAAAAGCAAAAATGTTATTGGCTTTTCAAAATTTTTAGATATAGGAACGCTCATAAATATTTATCAGGTTAGCTGAAAATTTGAATTCTTGGATATTGTTATAATTGTATTACAGATATGATCAGAACCAAAAATACCCACAACAGTAATAATTCTGAAGCTGGTATACATAAAATAAATTGTCAGAACTGCTCCTCACAATACAGTGGAGAAACTTGCAGAAATTTTTTAAAAATGTATCTATGAACACAAAAGGGAGCTTATACATAACAATTTATCAAATACAACTGCAACTTTGATCTAAAGAAAACCACTCTTACTAAAAGGGAAAGTAACTTATCTAGAAGGAAAATTCTCGAGAGTGCCATTATTGAATCTTATCAAAATTATCAAGATTTTTTACAATATTTCCATTCTTGAAAGAATTACTCTCATTCCAAGCCAAAATATTAAGAAAACAGTTCAATCTATAACGTCATGTTGTTTGAAATATATAACACATGAATTAATCCCAAACTAAAATAATTTAAATACTGATTTGCATATAAGAAAAAATTCAAAACTCGCTTCCATTTATTAGACATTGAATTGTATCACTTCATGTCCACCATGACTTACCTGACTTTTCTGCTAACCTGATGAATAATAATGAGCACTCCTATAGATAAAAATTTTGAAAAACCAATAATATTTTTGTTCTTTTATATAAATACTTGTTACAAAATAAAATCCTTGCATTTGCATCAGAGGACAAAACACATCAGCTAATTTTTCCTTTCATCTTTATTCAAATTTCACTATCTGAAATTCTTAAATATTAATATAATTTAGATATTAATATAATTAAATATTAATATAATTTCTTTTCTCTTCTTTATAGATAACACAGGAGCTGAATGATATCTTATGTCCACGGGGTTATCAAACAACACGGAGGGGCTTCATTAAAGTGAAAGGAAAAGGAGATATGCTGACATACTTTCTCCACCCTCCACCTGATGACAGCTGAGCGTGCCACCTGGTGGTATAAATCTGCTAAAGGCCAACAACACATTTTTTTTTATCATCATCACGCTGTTTCCAAAGAAGATAGACATTTTAACGGAAGTGATACAAATTTTTAAACAAAAAAAGTTTTGTTTGTCCAATTTTTTTTTTTTTTTAAATCTTGATTTTTCTTTTAAAGGAAAAAAAAATCTCTATCGCAAAGTGTTTTAGATTTTTAATTCCCAAATCTTAATTCTTTGTCATCGACGTTGTGCTTATGGCTTGTCAATTTCTCATTAGACAGGTAACAGAATAGCTTTCTAATTTTTGCTTGTCTGGTAAGAATGAGGAGTAGGCAGTGAGGATTGAACCATTTATGCTAGCCATAATCTACAAGATTAAGATGCTCACTGATGTTTTATGGCATATGCCCAGAAGTTGAAACACCATAGCAGAACACAAAACCTTTCATATTTGTGATAATACATATGCTTCCAGGTTAAGGACCATTCTTAATTTTTTTAAATCTCTCTCTTTGTCTTTTAGGGTTTTTTTTGTATTTATCATGTTATTCATTATAACTAAAAAAATCTATGTGCTGTGTACATTCTGAACATTGGGTCTCCACAACTTCCTGTCCTTTTGTAACCCTTAGCAAAGTTTGTCTTTTTGGTATCTCTCCTAATCCCTGTTCTGCCACCCATTTATATAAGCTTGTTAGGTAGGTTGTGCGCTCCCTTCCTCTGACCCCCTTGCCTTCAATATGTCCTGTGAGTATCAAATTTTCCAAGCTCTCTTTCCATATTATGTGCCCTAGAAATTTCAACTATCTCTTTCTAAGGCTAAGTATAAGTGTCCTTTTTGTTTTAATTTTCTCAAAATCTTTGTCATTGCTCACATGTTCAGTCCATGGTATTCTCAGCATCCTTCTGTAGAACCAGATTTTTATTATCTCTGTGCTGAGATTGTCCAGTATTTAGGACCATATAGGAGGACTGATATTACATAACATTTCATCATTCATTTCTTTCTTTCTAATGAAATTTTCCATTTCTTAATACTTTACTTAGCTTTCAGACGGTATCTTTTGCTATTCCAATGCACCTTCAGATTTAAGCATCACACTTTTCACCCTCTATTAAAACACTTCCCATATATTTATATTGTTGTACTTGCTTGATTTTTGTATCTCCAATTTGTAATTTGTATGTTGGGCTGCTCCTTTTGCTGATCCGAGTTATATAAAGAAATAAAAAAAGGATGCCTAACTTACTTGAATCTGTTAAACACAGCAATTGGATATACACAGAAGTGCTGAAAAGTTCTCAGCCCAGCCAAGAAGCCATTTCAAAAAATATCTGATGTTTGGTCATTTGGTCAGATTTTGGAAAGTCTATTGAAACAAAAAAGGAAGGAAGGAAGGAAGGAATAGAGAGAAGAAAGAGTGAGAAAGAAATAGTGAAGAAATAGAGAGAAGGAAATAGAAAGAGTGAAGAAATAGAGAGAAAGAAATAGAAAGAAAGAAATAGAGTAAAGAAATAGAGAGAAAGAAATAGAGTAAAGAAATAGAGAGAAAGAAATAGAGTAAAGAAATAGAGTGAAGAAATAGAGAGAAAGAAATAGAGTGAAGAAATAGAGAGAAAGAAATAGAGTGAAGAAATAGAGAGAAAGAAATAGAGTGAAGAAATAGAGAGAAAGAAATAGAGTGAAGAAATAGAGAGAAAGAAATAGAGTGAAGAAATAGAGAGAAAGAAATAGAGAAAGAAATAGAGAGAAAGAAATAGAGAGAAAGAAATAGAGAGAAAGAAATAGAGAGAAAGAAAAGAGGAAGAAATAGAGAGAAAGAAAAGAGAGAAAGAAATAGTGACGAAATAGAGTAAAGAAAGAGAGAAAGAGAAGAAATAGAGAGAAAAGAAATAGAGAGAAAGAAATAGAGTGAAGAAATAGAGAGAAAGAAATAGAGTGAAGAAATAGAGTGAAGAAATAGAGAGAAAGAAATAGAGAGAAAGAGTGAAGAAATAGAGAGAAAGAAAGAGTGAAGAAATAGAGAGAAAGAAAGAGTGAAGAAATAGAGAGAAATAGAGTAAAGAAATAGAGAGAAAGAAATAGAGTGAAGAAATAGAGAGAAAGAAATAGAGGAAAAAGAAAAGAAAGAGAAAGAAATAGAGAGAAAGAAATAGAGAGAAAGAAATTGAGAGAAGAAATAGAGAGAAAGAAATAGAGAGAAAGAAATTGAAGAAAAGAGAAAAAGAGAGGAAGAAATAGAGAGAAAGAAAAAGAAATTGAGAGAAAGAAATAGAGAGAAAGAAATAGAGGAAGAAATAGAGTAAAGAAATAGAGAGAAAGAAATAGAGAGAGAAAGAAAAAGAAATTGAGAGAAAGAAATTGAGAGAAAGAAATTGAGAGAAAGAAATAGAGAAGAAAAGAAAAAATAGAAAGAAATAGAGAGAAAGAAATAGAGTAAAGAAATAGAGAGAAAGAAATAGAGTAAAGAAATAGAGAGAAAGAAATAGAGAGAAAGAAATAGAGAGAAAGAAATAGAGAGAAAGAAATAGAGTAAAGAAATAGAGAGAAAGAAATAGAGAGAAAGAAATAGAGTGAAAGAAATAGAGAGAAAGAAATAGAGAGAAAGAAATAGAGTGACGAAATAGAGAGAAAGAAATAGTGACGAAATAGAGTAAAGAAATAGAGAGAAAGAAATAGAGTGAAGAAATAGAGAGAAAGAGTGAAGAAATAGAGAGAAAGAAATAGAGTAAAGAAATAGAGAGAAAGAAATAGAGAGAAAGAAATAGAGAGAAAGAGAGAAAGAAATAGAGAGAAAGAGTGAAGAAATAGAGAGAAAGAGTGAAGAAATAGAGAGAAAGAAAGAGTGAAGAAATAGAGAGAAATAGAGTAAAGAAATAGAGAGAAAGAAAGAGTGAAGAAATAGAGAGAAAGAAAGAGTGAAGAAATAGAGAGAAATAGAGTAAAGAAATAGAGAGAAAGAAATAGAGTGAAGAAATAGAGAGAAAGAAATAGAGTGAAAAAATAGAAAGAAATAGAGAGAAAGAAATAGAGAGAAAGAAATAGAGAGAAAGAAATAGAGAGAAAGAAATAGAGAGAAAGAAATAGAGTGAAAGAAATAGAGTAAAGAAATGGAGAGAAAGAAATAGAGTAAAGAAATAGAGAGAAAGAAATAGAGTAAAGAAATAGAGAGAAAGAAATAGAGAGAAAGAAATAGAGTGAAGAAATAGAGAGAAAGAAATAGAGAGAAAGAAATAGAGAGAAGAAATAGAAAGAAATAGAGTAAAGAAATAGAGAGAAAGAAATAGAGAGAAAGAAATAGAGTGAAGAAATAGAGAGAAAGAAATAGAGAGAAAGAAATAGAGTGAAGAAATAGAGAGAAAGAAATAGAGTGAAGAAATAGAGTGAAGAAATAGAGTGAAGAAATAGAGAGAAAGAAAAGAGAGAAAGAATAGAGAGAAAAAGAGGAAGAAATAGAGAGAGAAAGAAAAGAGTGAAGAAATAGAGAGAAAAAAAAGAGGAAGAAATAGAGAGAAATAGAGTAAAGAAATAGAGAGAAAGAAATAGAGAGAAAGAAATAGAGAGAAAGAAATAGAGTAAAGAAATAGAGAGAAAGAAATAGAGAGAAAGAAATAGAGAAAGAAATAGAGAGAAGAAATAGAGAGAAGAAATAGAGAGAAAGAAATAGAGTGAAAGAAATAGACAGAGTGAAGAAATAGAGAGAAAGAAATAGAGTAAAGAAATAGAGAGAAAGAAATAGTGAAGAAATAGAGAGAAAGAAATAGTGAAGAAATAGAGAGAAAGAAATAGTGAAGAAATAGAGAGAAAGAAATAGAGTGAAAGAAATAGAAAGAAAGAAATAGAGAGAAAGAAATAGAGTGGGTGAAAAAGAGTAAAAAATTTGACCTAAAATTCTCATTATGTTCTTCAATAGCCCCATCAGATTGAGATTTTCCTATGAATATCATGCATGGCACAAAGCACATTACAAAATATCTAAACTGTCAGCTGTATACAACCATTTTCTCAGATCAATGATTAAAAATGACTTCTTCGATCCTTGTGACAAAAGACACATCACTTGAGAACTACCATCAGCTGTAATAACTAAAATCGGTAGCACATATAACTCTACTATAAGAGAAAATAATGGCATAATCAAGATGTTGATGTTCCACACTGCTTCAAATAAAAGGCTTGTAAGGAAACCCTTGTCAGTACTGGAAGGAGTGATAACAGCTACTGGACTTGAGAATAGATTTCTCAATCTATTTTCCTGAAAAATTGTTTTAATAGAATGATTTTATAAATTTCAACCATAAGCAGTAGCAATGACCATTTGGTGAATGAATGCTGAATGTTTCCTTATAGGGAAAAGGCTAACATTACCATTAAGTAACTCAGCTACTGACATCAGTGTCAACTCAAGCAACTCAAAATAACAAGAAAAGGAAATAAACAAAAGGAAATGTATAATTAAATAAAAAGAGTTACTAAACACATTATTTTATTCTTGAATACAACTTAAGATAATGTAGATGTCTTGGGTAATGGTTAACAAGTCTGTTGATCATTATGACTGAATAGTGAGTTTGATCATCACTGAGTGCCCCCATACTTGTGACATTGAGCTAAATTTATTAAATCAATCACTTTGTTGACTCCCTGTAGAGTATAGGGCCACACCCTCACCACACTAGGTATTGCTACTGTGGTTTCTATAACAACTAGGCTTTTTTTACAGGGTGTAGTTACCAGTCCACACTCAACTAGTTTTGAATTCAGCATTGACCTTCTGATCACAAACCAAAGCTGTAGAGCCCAGTGTGTTCTACTATTTAACCTCTAGCTGGGGGAAGAAGAGATGGATTTATAATTTTCCAAAGGTATTTGTGCAAAAATGAACACAACATTCATCATGGTTATCAGCACAGAAAGAGAGAGATTCCCATATCATGCTGTGTCTGTTGCATTCACTTTCACACAAATATATTTCGAAAAAATATAAACCCATTTCTTCTTCCCCCAACTAGGGGTTAAATAGCAGAGCAGACTGGGCTCTCCAGCATTGGTTGGCAATAAGTCTAGGAAAAGAAAAACTCTGAATTCAAGCATAAAATATTTCTTTGCTCAAAAATAAAATTCTTTACAAAAAATGAACTTATTTTTTGTAATTGTTTATATATATATATATATATAGGAGGCATGGTGGAGTAATGGATAGCGGCTCAAATTGAGGAATCAGAGAGCCGAGTTCAAATTCCAGTTGAATCCATTACATTCACTTATGTGCTAATACCCTTAGGAAAGGTATGAATCCTCTTCTTCTACCCCTCACCCAGCTATGGGTAAATAGCAGGACAGACCGGGTTCTATAACCTTGGATGGCAACTGGTCTTGGAGAAGGACAACTCTGAATTCAAAACCTGCAGAGGGTCATTTGGGGACCTTGTGGCATGCAGTGCACCAGTTCTTTGTATTCGGCTCTTCCAAAAAGTGTGGTTGGTTCTGTACAGGGCCTTCACCACTATAATCAAATCATATGTACTGGTGTCTGGGCTCTTGGTTCCTAGAAACTGAGTTGCCTGACCCTCATATGTGCAGATGTTTGACTGTTAGTTCCTAAGAACTGAGTTGCTGACACTCATATGCCTAAAAATGATGGGAGAGTCCAGTAATATAGTGTATGTGTATATATATATATATATATATATATATATATATATATATATAATGAAATGGACAAATCCGACAATTATTTTAAGACATTTTTATGTTTATACATTCTTTTTATAGATACAAATATTTAAGTAAATGCTCTGTTTATAATAAACAGTATTAAAAAACATTTACTGGCCTGAATGTTCGAGAAAATTTCATAAAAAATATTCGACCTCCAACAGGATTTGAACCTGTATCCTATACAGAACCGTAATTTAGCTTGAGGTGCCTTTACCAATTTGCCACAGAGGCACGTTCAGTTAGCAAGGTCAAATTTATTGTGTTTGAACTTCAATCTTCTATGAATCTCTCACATACATTCATATTTGCTCATAGCGTATCAAATGTAAACAAATGACGTCACACATTATGAAATGGACAAAGTCCGACAGTTATTTTAAGACATTTTTATGTTTATACATTCTTGTTATAGATACAAATATTTAAGTAAATGTTCTGTTTATAATGAGCAGATATGAATGTATGTGAGATATTCATAGAAGATTGAAGTTCAATTACATTCACTTACATACTAATACCCTTTAGAAAATGTATTAAAACTCCTCTCCCTCCAGCTATTAGTAAATAGCAGGACAAACCGGGTTCTATAGCCTTGGATGGCAGCTGGTCTAAAAGAAGGACAACTCTGAATTCAAAACCTGCGGAGGGTTGTTTGGGGACCTTGTGTCACGTAGTGCACCAGGTCTCTGCATTCGGCCCTTCAAAAAGTGTGATTGGTTCTGCACAAAGCCTTCACCACTATAATCAAGTCATATGTGCTGGTCCGAATTATCGATTCCTAGGAACTGAGCTTCTTGACTCTCATACGTTGAATACAACGGGAGAGTCCACCATATATATATATATATATATATATATATATATATATATATATATGTATGTAAGTGATAGAAATTTGGGGGGGATTTGAATATAGTAATTTATTGAGTTTAGATAAATCCTCAACAGAATGCAGAAAGAATCAAATCCAGACCATTCCAATTTGTATTGTATTGGAACAGTCCAGGTTCGGCTGTCCAGTGCTTTCTCCATTCTGTTGAGGATTCTTCTAGACTCGATGAATTATATCGACACATTTGTAGACAACTGTACTCAGTTTGACTAAATCTTAAACAATTCCATGAATGACATCAGCGTGGGTTAAAACAACAGAGAAAAAATGTATAATTAAACAAAAAGACTTATTAAATACATTATTTTATGTTGTAGTCAAAGAATTCTACCAATTCTACTAGGTGAGTTACACTAAAATGTCTTTTGTTTCTATTTATTAAACCCAAGGGTGGTTACAGCTATATCATGTTGAAACACGTTACATTACACCAGGAAAGTGCTTGGATGGACTACATTCCCTGGTCCTGCCAATTCAAATCTTCAGGGCAAGAAAACGCTATGCCACTTACCTCTGTATTTCATCATTGAGAAGTAAGTTCCTTCCCGAGAACAACTGCTCTGCAAAACCGACTCCCAAGAGGATATTCCCCTGACCACTACAATCTTAACCTGTTCAAGGCTAGGGTTAACTGTTGTCTTCCACCCCTAGGCACACAATTTGTCTCCTAACATAACTTTCTACCTCGAGTGGCCCCTGGGCCTTGTAAAGTGTGAACATTACTGTAAAAAAAAATAAAAAATCTAAGCTTACAGCAACTGGTATTCCCAAGTAGTCACCCATCTAGGTATTGACCAGGCACAAAATTGCTGAACTTCAGTGATCAAATTAGAAGTGGTGTTTCGATATGGCTGTAAAATTAAAGAGAGTTACCAAATTACATTATTTTATACTGTATTCAAGAATTCTACTGATTCATTTAATTATGTCTTTCTTTAGACCCAAGCTTGAAAATTTAAGCAAGTTGAATATTAATTCTTGTGCAAAAATAAAGCCACCCAAAAACTGATTAAAATCCTATCTTGCTTATAAGGAAAATTGTGAAGTTAATGCAGATGGCACTACAATTTATTTCTCTCTCAAAAGTAAATTCGACAGACCCAACAAAGTAAACCTGGCAGCTGCTCTAGAAAAGGACCTACAATCAATGGTTAACTGGGACAAGAAATGGCTTGTAAATTTTAATGTTTCCGAAACAAAACTGCTTTCATTTAACCACCACAGAGAACTTTTTCTGCTTGCCATCAGCATGGCTGACGCTAGACTCTAGGAGAGCAACACTTTACGCCTTCTTGGCCTCACGTTTTCCACTGACATTAAGTGTAACGACTATATCGAATCAACAGCTGCATCTACTGCAAGGAAAGTTGGTTCACTGTGTCATGCTAGAAGGTTTTTCTCATCAGAATCCTTCTTGCACATTTACAAATTTACCATTCATCCTTGCATTGATTACTGTTGCCTTATCTGGTCGGGTGTGCCTGCTATATATCTCAAGATTACATGTGAGAACTGATATTACGTAACGGAGAACCTTTTCTGTCTGATGCTAGATTCCAGGAAAGCAACGCTCTATGCTTTCTTGGCCTAACGTATTTCACTGACTTAGAGTGACTAAATTGAATCAGTAGCTAGCTATATCTACTGCAAGAAAATTTGGGTTACTGTGTTGTGCCAGAAAATTTTTCTCATCACAATCCATCTTGCACATTTATAAATCTACCATTCACCCGTGCATTAAATACTGTTGCCATATCTGGTCTGATGCTCCTGCTATACATCTTGAGATTCTTGATAAAATCCAAGGAAGACTCTGTACAGTAATTGATCTTGACTTTGCATCTCAACTTCAGTCAATTTCTCACTGATGCAACATGGCTTCCCTGTCATTTCCAGAAATATTTTCATGGCAACTGCTCTGACAAGGTATTCCCTGATGTCCTGACATCATGGATTTAAGTGTACTACTAGATTGGCATCTAGGTCCCACCCTTTTACTGTTGAAATAGTTAAATGCAACTACCACCCCAACAGTTTCTTTTCTCACACTACCCACCTGTTGAACTCCCTTCCATTTACTTGCTTCCTTGATAACTGTAATCTTCAAAAGTTTAAATGCAAAGTCAATTACCATCTTCTACCTTGAATCCTCTTCATCTTTTGTCTTTTCTTCAATCCTCACTATTCTCAGTCTTCTCTTTCACTTCCTGTAACCCCCTTCAAGCTAGTGGCATTTCTGCCTTGCTTGGGGTGAAATGATTAAAAAAATCTAAATTTCTTAGCTGAAGGATTGTCATTATTCGTAATTTTTATAAATGCACCATTCATCCAAGCATTAAATATTGCTGCCATATTTGGTCTGATGATCCTGCTGTATATCTTGAGATTCTTGACAAAATTCGAAGAAGGGTCTGCAATTTTATCAGCCCTAACCTGGCATCTTGACTTCAATCATTTTCCCACTGTCATGACACAGCTTTCCTCCGGCTTTTCTGTAAATATTTTCATGGCAATTTTTCCTTGCTTGGTATCTTGACCACATGAATTTAGACATATTACTTGATTGGCTATTAGGTCTCATTCTTTTACTGTTAAATTATCTCGATGTAACTAAGTTCTGTTCTAATAGTTTCTTTTCTTGCACTTCTTGCTTGTGGAACTCTCTTCCGGTTTCTTTCTACTCTACTACCAGCGATCTTCTCGAAGGCTGTTCTTTTATTGCCCTTTCTCCTCACTAATGTCTTGCCACTTTCTTTCACTTTCAGTAGTTCATTGCATCTTAGTGGCGTTATTGCCTTGATTGTGGGTGGTGAAATGATTTTAAAAAGTGTACATGCAAGAGAAATACAATGAAAGGAATACTAGTAAGAAAATAAGTACTAATTAAGAATGCTTCATTAGCACAAGACTAGTACTTCTCGGTGTAGAAGCAAAAGAAATGACAAGCTGAGAATTTTGATAAAAAAGAGATAAGTTAAAAATTAGTCATTAGTTTATTGTTGTATTAAATTTAATTTCATATGTAGATAATTGCGTAAATCTACAAAGGATAGGAAGCTGTGGAGAATCATGATCGCCTACAACATGAAGAGAAATGACATATAAAAGAAGATATGTATTTGGAGTAAGCTTGTAATTTCTTTTACAATTAATGCACAAGGAAACTATTTGTCTACTTTGAAAACCCAGGAGACAAACATTTCTTAAAACTACAAAGGATAGGAAGTTGTGGATAGCCATGATCAACTGTGTCTTGAAAGAACAGAAGACATCAGCATGTAATGTACTTAAAAACTTGTGTAAATAGATGCCAGAACAAGGGCTGGGAAGAATAGTAAGATGATAATCATTGCTTAAAGCTACAAAGGATAGGAAGTTGTGGAGAGTCATGATCACCCATGTCTCAAAGGGGCAGAGAGAAACCACAAGTATCTTACTTAATAAATTTGTGCAAACAGATCGTAGAACATGGGCAGGGTGCAATAGTAAGAGAACAAACATTGTTTTATGCTACAGAGGATAGGATGTTGTGGAGAGCCATGATCACCCAAGACCTGAAGAAACATGACATATAAAAGAAGATACGTATTTGGAGTAAGCTTGTAATTTCTCTTGTTATTAATGCCCAAGAAAAATATTTGTCTGCTTTGAAAATCAAATTTCACAAAGCAATTTTCCTCCAAAAATATATTTTCACATATTGACACACAATTTATTATTGATCAAGTGTTTCTTGCCATATTTACTGCCATTATCTGTCCAAGAATTGAGAAATAAATTTTAGATAATAGCCAGTAATATTTAAATGAACGTTCATCCATACTTACACATTAGTTTTTATATTTTTTACATTATTTTGATTTGTAATCATAATTTAATCATTTATAATCATCAGGGAACTAGTGTATCATTCAGGAGTTTTTTTATATTTTAACATTATTTTGATTTTTAATCATTTTTTTTTTATATCATTTCACCCCTAAAGAAGGTATTAATGCCACTAAGACACAAAGGCTTACTTGAAAGAAAATGAGATGACTTTAAGAGAAGGGACCAGAAACTCAATCCTAAACAAGAAACAAGGGATAAACCTTCTACTCCTGTTCAAAAGATGAAGGAGGAGTCTGAACCAGACAATCATTTGTATTTCATTTTGGGGGTCATCGGTGGACTAGTGTATCCAGCAGGAGTTTTTTTTTTTTATATTTTAATATTATTTAGCTTTGTAATCATAATTTAATCATTTATAGTCATATATTTTTTACTTTAGGTTCATCAGGGCATTAGTTTATCAAACGTGTGGTTCGTTATTAGTTGAGTAACCAAACTTAATCATCAAAATACAGGTTAACCTTTTGGAGAAGTTCCTTTCTTTTGTTAAAGCGACACACCTTATATGTCAGTAAATATGGTATATTCTTAACAGTCAATATAGTTGTTCTGTATTTCATTTACATTTTCTGTAATTTAAACCTATCCCTTTCTATAAAGAAACAACTTTAACAAAGTCTAATTTGTGACCAGAATATTTCCAGGTAACATACTCATTACAAAAAAAAAAAAAAAAAAAAATTAATGAAGCAACGACTATCTGTTTATCACATATCATTCGTATCTATTTAAAAAAGAAAAATTTTATTTACCAAATGACTCTATTCCCAAAGATGATGCACTGATAAGAAAATTAAGAAAAGTCTGTTTGAGATGTTTTGAATTTAAAACTATCAACAAAAAGACATTCTTTGAACAAATCATTTCATTTCTTACTTTCAAAAAATATTTTCTGCTGATTCTTAAAGCTTTGGGGGATCAAACATAAAATTTTGACTTTACACTTGATCTCTGAAAAACAAAAGGCAAAAAAAGAACTATATACCTATCTCCTTGTCACATAATGTTTAATTTTTGTTTTTTTAAATAAAGAACAAGCTGTTTTTTAGAATTTCTTCCAAGAAAGCTATACAGTTTGAACACAAATGTAACATATATTTCAAGGGATTTAGCAGTTTCTTGAACAAGGAAGAATTCTCTCTCTTTTCTTATTGTTTTAGTCGGTTTTGCCCCATGCAAGACAGTAAAGCTACTAAGACACAAGGTATTACTGGGTATGGAAGAATTAGCAATAGAAACATTAATAATGAACGGGAAGAGAAAATAGTAATCAGGAGGACAGTAGATAGTGATTTACATTGCATTCAAATTTTTGAAGATTAAATTTGTCTGGAAAACATGGAGCCAGAAGGGGGCCCTGCAAGTGAGAAAAGAAACTGTTAGCATAGAATTTAATTTTACATCTAGCCAACCCGAATGTAAATTGATGAGACCTCAATGCCAGTCTAGTACTGAGTTTAAATTAAAAAAGTTTAAGTATCATAGTGAAGAGCTCATCCAAACAATTACTATGAAAATATTTATAGAAAAAGACACAGGGGGTGGTTGGAAAGTGACTGAAACCGAGCTGTCAGATCAAAGCCAATAATATTGCTTATTCTTCTTTGGATTTTATCAAGGAGGTCAAGGTAAATAGCAGATCCTTGATAAAATCCGAAGAAGGATCTACATTGGTCCTGACGAAATGGTTATTTTTTTTTTAAATCAATTTCACTCCAAGCAAGGCAGTAAAGCCACTAAGACACAAGGTATTACTGGGTGTGGAAGAATTAGGAAGAGAAATGTTAATAATGAGTATGAAGAAAAAATAGTAATCAGGAGAACAGTAGATAGTGATTGACATTGCATTTAAATTTCTGCAGATTAAAGTTGTTTTTTAATTTTTTCTATACTCTTTTTTTTTCAATATATACATACATACATATATATATATATATATATATATATATATAACAAATGTATGTGTGTGTATGTATATATATATATATAAAACAAAATGTGTGTGTATGTATATATATATATAAAACAAATATATATATATATATATATATAAATAAATAAATAAATAGTTTTAAGGTGTGCTCAAAATCATAGCATATGCAAGATTGAATATTGAAGTCAATACTCAGAGGCAACAGGCTGTTTCATGCTAGATGCAATCATCAGGATGCCTGACGATTGCATCTAGCATGAAAAATCCTGTCACCTCTGAGTGTTGACTTCAATGTTTAATTTTATTTTATATATATATATATATATATATATATATATATATATATATATATATATATATATATAATCATTAGCAAGAGGAACAGCCCAAGGTGTGACTTACAAACCGGAGATGTCCAAATAAAGCAATTATAGAAATTTAATCAGGAAGTGTTATCAGGGTCTGTGTGTAGTCGCTCTGAACTCCCAGGCTGGTCGGGGAACTGATTAGGACCCCTTAGCAGTGCTTTGTGGCCATTGCTATCTTCTCAACACTTGCTTTTTCCACCTACATTTATATACGTTAAAAATTAAACTAATGACTTGGGATAAAATATAGATCAGAGTCCAACAGAATGATGAGATAAAAAAACAAATAGGAAACATTTATAAATCTAATGTTTCACTTTTATCAAAGCTTAATCAGAGACTGAGATATGTTGAAAAAGTGGAAAGAAATTTTGATATTTTTACTTGTGTTTTGTTTGATTTTCATTGGTCAATCCCGTTTCATGTGCATTGGACTTGTTTAAACCAATGTTAATATAATTTGTGGCATTCTAAATTAAACTAAGCACAACAGATTATTAAAGGATAAATAGTTTTTATGGATTTTGACATCATTCTGAGGTCTTTTTTTTTTTGTTCAAATCCATGAATTTGTTCTGTTCATTGTAGATCTCGAAAAAACACAATATAGAATTCATTGATTTTTTTTATCCATAATGCTGAATATGTTAAATTATTCAACTTTTTAGCAAGAAAAATCTCAAGTTGATATTAAAAATTGCTGCAAAAGATTGATTTATTTAAGATGGAATGATCTATTATGACATGTCTCTAATTTGTATTTAGATACATTGTATTTATTTTCTCTATTTCTAGTTGAATTGTTCACCTATATTGCATATGATTCATTATTGTACATAATTAGGTTACAGTAAAATTTGTATTTTATATGAATACTACCTTATGACAAATGGGATGTAGGGAGGGGCTCAATATCATAGATTCAGGGTAGGGCAGGAAACAAGACCCTTGCACTGGCTCTGATTATTGTAATGTACAATAGAAAATTTCAGACAGAAATCTAAAGGTGAAATGAAATAGCAAAAGATGCCTTCCAAAAGCTAAACAAAGTATTAAGAAACACAAAAGTGTTGAAATGTTATGTAATATCATTGCTCCTATATGGCAGCAAATGCAAGTCAATTTCCTCACAGAGGAAGCAGAGATTTGAGGCAACAGATGTGGCTTCATAGAAGGATGCTGAGAATATCAAGAAATAATGAGGAAGTTTCAAAGAAAATGGAAATGAAAAGGACAATACATTTAGGATCAGATAGATGAAATTTTTGGGATACATAATGAGAAAAGAGAGGTTAGAGAATTTGACACTCACAGGGCTTATTGAGGACAACAGAGGCAGGGGGAAACATTAACATACCTAGTGAGCTTGTGTAAATGAATATCAGGACAGGGGATGGGAAGTATAGTAAGAGAATACACATTGCTTAAAGATACAAAGGATAGGAAGTTGTGGAGAGCTATGATCACCCACAAGTAACTTACTTAACAAATTTGTGTAAAAAGATCATAGAACATGGGCAGGGTGGGATAATAACAGGACAAACATTGCTTAATGCTACAGAGGATAGGATGTTGTGGAGAGCCATGATCGCCCACGACCTGAAGAAACATGACATATAAAAGAAGATATGTATTTGGAGTAAGCTTGTAATTTCTTTTGCTATTAATTCCCAAGAAAAATATTTGCTTTGAAAGCCAAATTTCACAAAACAATTTTCCTCCAAAAATATATTTTCACATATTGACACAATTTGTTATTGATCAAGTGTTTCTTGCCATATTTTCTGCCATTATCTGTCCAAGAATTGAGAAATAAATTTTGGAAAAAAAAAACTAGTGTCTAAACGATTGTCCCTGCTTATATCAGTTTTGATACTTTAAAATTATTTTGATTTGTAATCCTAATTTAATCTTTTATGATCATAATTTCATTCTGGGATCATCAGGGGACTAGTGTATCATGCAGGAGTTTTTTTGTTTTTTTTTATATTTTAACATTATTTTGATTTTTTGGTCTTTTTTTTATATAATCCTCATACCAAGAGACAAGGCATTATTGTCACTAAGATGCAGAGAGTTACCGGTGGAAGGGAAGAAAATGAGAAGAATTAAGAGAAGGAATCGGAAACCCAATCCCAAAAGGAAACGGGGATAAACCTTTACTCCTGTTCAAAAGATGAAGAAGGAGTCTGAACTGAATAAATATTTATAATCATATAGATTTCATTCTGGGGTCATCAGGGGACTAGTGTATCAAGCAGGAGTTTTTTTTTTTATATTTTAATATTGATTTGTAATTCTAATTTAATCATTTATAATCATATATTTTTTTCTATTTTTCATAGTATTTATTCATAGGAAATTTACTAAAAACAGATGTAATTTATTGTTTTTTTTTTGTTTATTTATTGCTTTCATTTTTTGTTTGCTAATGTGTATTTAAAAAACAAAGAGAGATAAAGCACAGAAAAAAACCTCTCTATACATGATGAGTGTTTATGAAAATGAATCTTGAATATTACCAACATATTATTTTTATTAACAACAAAGATTGTAAAATAGATCGTATTTGTTTCACCTTGACAAATGGGACTCCTTTTCAGGATGATAAATTTTTTTTATCGTCATTACAACCAGCCACAAGCCAAGTCTTACCTTCTTTCTTTTTTTGTCTTTCCAGAAATAAAATATGTTTTTTTTTCTTTTTCTTCTCGCATGCAACTAACCCAAACACTGAGGCTTTCTTTCAAACTTTTTTTAAAATGTCCCAATTTGTCTCTAACTTGACATCTAAATATATTTACTGTCTTGAGGTAAGCCACCAAAACTGCTAGGAACAGTTGCAGGGTTGATGATGCTATGTACAAAATTTTTCTTTTCAACATTCTAATCATCAGCTTTAAGTATATCACAGTGAATGCCTTCCATTCAATACAACCATCATCACTCTAAAAAAAAAAAAAAATTAATATTTTGAACCAATGACATTGTTCTTTATTAAATATTTCTTAAAGGTAAAAAAAAAGCTATAGTGGGCTGAGTAAGGTTAAGATTTGGCTTCATCAAAATATTCAACATATCCACAAAGAAAATAAGAAAGAAGATGAAATGCAAATACAAAATTTTATATTCTAAAATTGACGACATGTCTTACAAATAATGCTTTGAATCAAATTTCTTCTTTTTGAAACAATTTTTTCATGCAACCAAAAATAGGCTTGACAAGGAAAGATTTTTTTTTTTAACTTAACTAACATTGACTTCTATTTATACAAAAACATGGACTGAGTAGTAGACACAAGTAATGTTTCTTTTTTTCTTTTTTTTTATTACAGTAAGGTTCACCCTGTACAAGGACCAGCAGCCACTCTAGGTAGAGGGTTACCTTAAGGAGTAGCTTATATGGATAGGAGAGGAAGATAATGGCTAACCCTTGGCTTGAACAGATTCTAATTGTAGTGATCAGGAAAGCATCCTCTTGGGAGTGTTGCAATTTAAAGCATCATTGAGTATGCCTTTTTTTATTTAAATAACCTTTTTCAGTTTATTGACATCAAGCATACTAGTTTTAAAAATGAGATTCATCCTGTACAAGGTTCAGGGGCCACTTAAGGTTAAAGGTCAGTTTATATGGATAGGAGGGGAAGATAATGGCTAACTCTAGACTTGAACAGGTTAAGATTGTAGTGATCAAGGAAGCATCCACTTGGGAGTCAGTTTCATAGAGCAGTAGTTTGTGGAAAGAAGTTGTTCAAGTGGAACTTACTTGTAACCAATGGAATACAGAGGGAATATGGGTCGTTTGCTACTGTGTAAGTGGCATGGCGAGTACTAAGATATGAAGGTTAGTCCTGACGGAACCAAGGAATGTAGTTTGTCTAAGCATTTTCCATGGAAGTGGTGATAAAGCAGTGAGAGACTTGCTACATCTCACCTGAGAGAGAGAGTTTGGAGGGTTGAAAATAATTTGTCACCCACAAAGACTCAGATGCTTTTGGACTCTGTCAAGACTGGAGAGTGAGGACATGGCAGCTCCCACCCAAATATGACAATAGTACTCCATTTTAGACCTGATCTGGCTCTTGTAAAGGTAGAGGATAGAATAAGAAGTCAAGTGCTTACTGGAACAATACAGAGAACTGACCATTGCTCCTGCATCTTTAGTGATAAATTGTATGTACAAGTTTCACTTGAGGTCAAGGGTGAGTTTAAAGACCCATAGTCTCTCATGGCATGGAGCCGCCCTATGGGGGTATACATTCATCATGAATGGTGAGATTGAACTATGAAAGAAAGGTTTATACTCCCATTCTTTAAACCCCCCCCCGACATTATGAATATTATTATTTCTATGATATAATAACCCTGTATTTCACAAAGAGAACAGAATAAATGAAAGAAAAAAGAATGACAAACATGCTTTGTTCTCCAAGTGAGTTTTATGACACTAAGTCATACACAAAATTATATATACATATTTATCCATATCCCACACAGAGAAAGTATAATCAACAATTCGCCCTTGCATGGAGTATTGCTGCCATATATGGTCTGGAGCCCCTTCTGTTTGCCTCAGGGTTCTTGATAAGCTCCAGAGGTGGATATGCAATATAATTGGCCCTGTTCTGGCATCTAGTCTACAGTCGCTCTCCCACATATGTGCCATCGCCTCTCTCTGTCTTTTTTACAAATACTTTCATGGTAATTGCTCCGAGGAGCTGCATTCGCTGGTTCCCAGACTTCATGAATTCAAGCGCCCTACGAGGCTGGCATCCTGCTCTCACCTTTTCACTGTCAAAACTATTAAATGTAGCCATCTCTTCTACTCAAATAGCTTCATATCTTGCACCTCCCACCTGTGGAATTCCCTTCCCTATTACAGTTTCATTGAGAGCTATAATCTCCAACTATTCAAATGTAATGTCAATCGACATCTCCAGTTGTCTTGATCTATCCACTATCCTTTCCTCTATCACTCCTATCTGATCTCACTCCAACCCTCTGTAACCCCTTGCGTCCTAGTGGCTTCCCACCTTGCTTGGGGTGAAATGCTTAAAAAAAAAAAAGAAATGTATACAACAGCAAGCAGTGTATAAAAAAGAGAGCCTTACTTAGGCCCTGTTATAGGCCCTGTTGTTTTTTCCTGTAAGACGTAATGCTGTTGGTAAGGAATATCCTTCTTCTCCAGGCTTTACATCACAACTGCTCTTTTTCATTCTATCCCCTGATGTCAC
>CAHIKZ030001073.1:585000-620064 GCA_903632075.3 Acanthosepion pharaonis
TGAAGATTTTTTTTTGCTTCTTTGTTTTTTTTTTTTCATCTGTGGCCTATCATTTTTTTTTCAGTTTTTCTTAGCATTGCCTGAAAAATCAAAGACAAAATGACACCATTCTGTCTATACCAATCCTACACCTAAAGATGGCTGTAGAATGGATCAGCCAAAACATTATAGATCACAAAGAACTGTTTGAACTTCTAGGTAATCTCAACATATTTGGGAAGGATATTAGAATAATCCAGAACCTATACTGGCAGCAAACCACCTGCATGCGGATAGAAAATGAATGTAAATATACAAAAATAAAAAGAGATGTAAGACAAGGATCCATCTTCTATTTGAACTTATTCAACCTATACAGTGAAGTGATTCTAAGAGAATTACAAGTCCTAACAGGATTCATTATGAATGGCCACAATCTTAACAGCATAAGATATGCAAATAGCACAGTGTTGATGGCATACATGGAAAAGAAACTACAAGCAAAGCAAGAAGAAAGGGATAAACATTAATTCCAAGAAGACAGAATGGTTGTCATCAAAAGGGGGAGTCCAAAATTCAAGTTACAAATTGGAGATAAAAAAAATTAAGCAAGTGCAAAGAATTTTAACAGAGGACAAAAATTGAGACGCTGAAATTCAAATTCATCTTTTGTTATCCCATTGGGATAGCACAAGATGCCTTCCAAAAGCTAAGCCAAGTATTAAAAAAATTGGGAAAATTTCATTTGATACAAAGATATAACTTAACTGTCATGCAATGAATGCTGGACCCTCTCATCACAGATGAAAAAAAAAATCTTGACACAATAGAAATGAAGTTCTACAAAAAGTTGCTGAAAATACCATGGACTGAACATGTGAGCAATGAGGAAGTTTCAGAAAAAATAGAAAGAAAAAGGACACTTATGCTTACAATCAGAAAGAGACAGCTGAAAATTCTATGGTATGTAACGAGCAAAGAGGGCTTCAGAAAATTTGACACTTACCAGACCTATTGAAGGCAAGAGGAACAGAGGGGAAACAGCACGTAAACTCCCTAATGAGTTTGTGTAAATGGATAGCAGAACAGAATTTAGGAGCTATAGCAAAAACACTAAGAGCAAAAAAGGACAGAAAACTGTGGGGAGCCATAATTGCCAAGGTCCTGAAGGAAAAAAGAATTAAATTCTCCAAGAAAACTCGAGGAATTAATTTATGATTTGTATTTTTTTCATCAGTCAGATACACGCTTAGGCAATCATGCCAATTTCTTTCATTATGCATGATACACACTTAGGCAATCATGTATCGAAAGATACATGACTGACGAGGCAGATTTTTTTTTCCTGCTGTAGGTTGCCATTTCTTTCTGCAATAGACCAGTTACCATCCAATGCTATATAACCCAGTCCGTCCTGCTATTTACCCATAACTGGAAGTAGAAGAGGATTCATACCTTTCCCAAGTAAGTGAATGTAATGGATAGTTGCTCGAATTGAGGAATCGGAGAACTGAGTTCGAATTCCAGTCGAATCCATTACATTCACTTACATCCTAATACCCTTGGGAAAGGTATGAATCTTCTTCTTCTCCCTCCAGCTATGAGTAAATAGCAGGACAGACCAGGTTTTATAGCCTTGGATGGCAACTGGTTTACCACAGAAAGAAATGGCAACCTACTGCGGGAAAAAATCTGCCTCATCAGTCATGTATTGGAAGATACATGATTGCCTAAGCATGAATCACACATGGCACATAACTGATTTCTTTCATCTTATTTCTGTTGTTTTTTATTGCAAATCTCTGACCACCATTCTTTAGAATCGGTTGGGGAAAAAAAAATTATATAGTTGTATTAGAACTTCTATAACTAATAGCTTTTATGGCTTACTGAGTGATATAATGGAATATGCATATACCCAAGTTCCCCCTTACTGGAATATGATTGGCTGGTGTCTGTCTTAAATACAGATGGACGTGTAGTACGACAGAGGTTAAGTCTATGGATGACGTTCATTGGATTACACCATTGGCTATCCTATTGGTCTACACCAATTTCCTAAGCATATTACCTGCAACTACGACGAGTACCAGTCGATTACTGCTACCGTGTACTACTTGGTTACAGTAGCCAAACCCACTTAGCTACTTCGATCAAATACATCCCTTTCCAGGATATATCACTGAGTAAGGTTTTTTTTTCTATGTGCTGTGTCCCTTCAGGAAATGGATGATTATGGTTCTCCACAACTTCCTATTCTTTGTAACTCTTAATAAAGTTTGTCTTTTTACTATCTCTCTTAATCCCAATTCTGCCGACCATTTACAAGAGCTTCCTCTTCTATGTGCCGTGTCCATTCAGAACGTTGATGATCATGGCTCTCCACAACTTCCTATTCTTTGTAACTCTTAATAAGGTTTGTCTTTTACTATCTCTCTTAATCTCAACTCTGCCAACCATTTACAAAAGTTGCTTCTTCTTCTCTGTGCCGTTTCACCTCAGGATATTGATGATCATGGCTCTCCACAACTTCCTATTCTTTGTAACTTCTAATAAAGTTTGTCTTTTTGCTATCTCTTCCATTCCCTGTTCTGCCAGCCACTTACACAAGCCAGTTAGGTAGGTTATGCACTGCTTTCCTCTATCCCTCTTGTCTTCAATATGTCCTGTGAGTGTTAAATTTTCCAAGCTCTCTTTTCTCATAATGTACCCTTCAACTGTCTCTTTCTGATTGTAAGTAACTTCTTCCCCTTTTTCTTCTCTTATGTGCTATATCTTTTCAAGATTACGGCTCTCCACAACTTCCTGTTTTTTGTAGCTCTTAACAAAAATTTGTCTTTTTGCTATCTCTCCTAATCATTGTTTTTATAGCCATTTACACAGGCTCATTCTGGCTTCCTGAAGATAAAGGGTACAAGTTTGAATCCCACCAGAAGATTTGTTTGAAAAAATCATTTTATCCCGCAAGGCAATAATGCCACCAAGGCGCCAGTATGTACTTAGAGTGGAAGAGAATGAGAAAACTTTAATGAGGAGAAATGACAATAAAATACAGCATTCAGAAGATGGCAATTGATGTTACATTTAAATTTTTGAAGAGCCTAGTTGACAGGAAAGGGATAAGCTGGAAGAGAGTTCCACAAGTGAGAAGTGCAAGAGAAGGAACTATTAGAATAGAACCTACAGTTACATCTAGCTATTTCAACATTAAAATGACAAAACCTCATTGCCAATCTAGTATTATGTTTAAATTCATGAAGTTGAGATACCAAGGAGGAAATCTCATTAGAAAAATTGCCATGAAAATATTTATTGAAAAAAATAGACGGAAGACATGTCATGGAGGTGTGAAAGTGACTGAAGTCGAGATGCCATATCAGGACCAGTAACATTACAGACCCATTTTTGGATTTTGTTGAGAATCTCAAGATATACAGTAGGCATACAAGATAAGATGTGGCAGCAATATTCAATGCATGGATGACTGGTAGATTTATAATATAAATTTTAGGATAGAACTTACAGTTACATCTAGCTATTGCAACAGCAAAGCAATGAGACCTAACAGCCAATTTAGTAGTATGCTTAAATTCATATGGCAGCTTATTCTATATTTCTGATCTGCATTGCTTACTAACAACAGTCTGAGAGTTGCACTAAAAAGCAAGAGAAATAAGATGAAAAGAAAAATCAATCAAAAATGAATAACAATTGGCAATGCTTCATCTAAGAAATTCAGACAGTTTAAAAGTAGAATTTTTTTAAAAAATACTATACTACTTCAGAACGTATGTCATGACTCAACATGGTTTCCTATACTGTCTTATCAGTGAATTGCCATGACACATTGGGAAAGATAATTGCTTTCCATGGCCTTAGCTACCTTTTGCAATTCAACATTTTTCTTTTCTTAGACTGATTATCACTCAAGGCCAATCTACTTACCTATTTAACCCATAGGTACTGGGAGAGAGTCTTATTTGTGATTTTATTCCATTTCAAACCCTCCACTGATATCCAAAGTTTCATCTAAGAAATCCAAACAACTTAAGACTGTTACTTTTTTTTTCTTTTTATGTGCCATGTCCCTTCAGGATGTAGGCGATCATGGCTCTCCACTTCCTCCTATTCCTTGCAGCTCCCAATAAGTTTTGTCGCTCTGCCACCGATTGCAGATCATGTTCTGTCATCCACTTGCTTAAGCCCGGTAGGTATGTCATGCATTGCTTTCCCTTGTCTCTCTTTCCTTCTATTCGACCTTTATGTGACATGTCCATTCAGAACGTAGGCGATCATGTCTCTCCACTTCCTCCTATTCCTTGTAGCTCCCAATAAGTTTCGTCGCTCTGATACCTTCTCCAGACCACGTTCTATCATCCACTTGTTTAAGCCTGCCAGGTATGTCATGCATTGCTTTCACTTGGCTCTCTTTCCCTCTCTTTCGAACTGTGAGTATCAGATTCTCCAGGCGTTCTTTTCTCATTACATGTCCCAGAAATTTCATTTGCCTCTTCCTGATGTTAAGTATAAACTTCTTCCTTGTTTGCATCCTCTCTAAAACCTTATCATTGGTTACACGTTTGGTCCATAAAGCAAGAGAAATAAGATGAAAAAGTTACAAGCCAAAAACTAATAATCATTGATAATGTTTAATCTGAGAAATCCAGACAACTTAAGACTAATACTTTTCTACTATGTTCAGTGTGCCTTGAGAATGTGGGTAATCATGGCTCTCCACAACTACCTATCCTTTGTAGCTCTTAGTAAAATTTGTCTTTTTACTATCTCTCTTAATCACTATTCTGTCAATAATTTACACAAGCTCATTAGTAGATTATGCACTGCTTTTCTCTGTTCCGCTTGCTTTCAATGTGTCTTGTGAGTGTCAAATGTTCTAAGCCCTCTTTCTTCATTATGGGCCCTATTAATTTCAAATGTCTCATATCACTTGCCAAGAGAAGCAAGATGAAAAAAATATTAGTAAAAAAGAATAAAAATTGACATTTATTTTTACAATGATGTTCACCCTACACAAGGCCCAAGAGCTACTCAGGATAGAAGGTTGCAGAGTAAGAAGCACAGTTTATGGGGGATGTGGTAGAAGATAACAATTGGCCCTAGATTTGAATATTTTAAGATTAGAGTGATCAAAGCAGGGTGGGAAGAAGCTGCTCAAGTGGAATTTACATCTCATCAATAGAATACAAAGTGAATGAACTTCGTTCATTGCATGGAAAAATACAAGATAAGAATTACATTTTTTTTTTCTTATTTTTATCCTACCCTCACCTGAAAAAAACCACTGAATGGTTGGCAAGCTTGTCTCGCTAGATCAATTACGATTAAGTAGCAACTTTGATCCTCACTGGGTACCCCAAATTTTCAGCCTTATGCCACATCTAAGTTACAATTAGAAAATCACCGTATTAAATACAAGGATGAATCAATAAGTCCATGATGTGTACTTATTAGATGAATTTTGATCTGAAATTTTCACTGTATAATGTTCAAACCATGTGATTGATAGAAAAGTGTTGGGTTAAGTGCATTGACAAGGAGATTATGTTGCAACAAATATTTTTGGTATAAAATAAATGCTTTTTTTTTCATTCAGCCTTTTATATATTTAAATGAAGCTTCAGAAATTATTTTGGTTGGCATTAAATTTTCTATTTAATTTGATAATGATGTTTACCATTTTTAGCATTCATAGTGTTTGTTGTCAAAAAAAAAAACGAAATGGTGTCAAATAAAAATTATAAGTCACCAACATTCCATAACAATAACCAATATTTTTTTTTTTTTTTTACTTTTGAATTCCCTAAAAAAATATTAGTGTGTATCAAAAGTATTTTCGTTTTTTGGGGTTTTTTTTCCTCTCTTAGAGTATTTTTTTATTTTTTATTTTCTTATTTTATTAAATAGTGAAATTAATAACAACTAGCCTACATTGAGAAGTCCTCTTTGGCTCAAAAAGTGGTTTCCATGATGGAAAAAAAAAGGGATGCAGGTTCGATACCTTTTGAAGGCAGAACTTTTCTTTTGTAGAACGTCTCAATTCTGGCCAGTTCTTATTAATTTTGCTATTTATTAATATAAAATAAAAAATGGGAATGACAACTCAAACACATGTAACCACTAAAAATAACAGTTAAAATATTAAGAAAAAATATTGAATAAAAATCCTTTTCAAAAAAAAAAAAAAAAAAAATATATATATATATATATATATATATATATGAAGAAATATAGTTTAATGTATACTACATTTATGGGATAAAGTGCTCAATATCAGAAATAGAGTTTATGTAAATATAAATATAAAAGTGAACATTGAAGTCAGAAGTGGCAGACTGTTTTATGCTAAACACAATCATCAGGCCATTCTGACAATTGCGTTTAGCATGAATCAGTCTCAAGGACACATGGCACAGTAGATAAAGGCATTAGTTAGATCCAGTGACAGGACCCAAAAAGTGTGAGTTCAATACCCGGCTCAGGCATTGGAGAACTTTCAGAGGGAAATTAACAGGAGATAACTGATAACTGACATCCATTAAACATGGCATGTGGAACTAAAACAGTCTACTCCAGTGAGCAAAATAAAGGGTTCATTTCGACATTCCAATCACCTGAAGAAGGCCAGAGCATACAACAGCCGAAACATTGTAATAAATATGGTGACAAAGATGAGAACAATAGTCCGATTAATGTAAATTATGTACATAATACCTCATCTCAGAAATATAGACAGATAATTAATCAGTCTGTCGCCTTTCGGTGTTGACTTCAATGTTCACTTTTATATATATATATATATATATATATATATATATATATATATATATATATATATAACCCAATATATATTATATTTTCACTGATAGTGATTTTTTTTATAAGTAGAGTTAAATTGAGATGACTCTTATATCTGCATTTTATATATATATATATATATATAATATCTGCATTTATATATATATATATATATATATATATATATATATATATAAATGCAGATATAGAAGTCATCTCAATTTAACTCACTACTTATAAAAAAAATCACTATCAGTGAAAATATAATATATATTTGGTTATATATGTGCAGAAGTACATCTTTTTTGGCCATGATTTAATGTTGGTATATTGAATATATCTCCACATACATATATATGTGTAGATATTTATATCTGATGGTAAATATTGGTGTATATTTAGATATGAGGATGATTGTATGCACACATGTGTGCAGGTGCATAATTGTATGTATAAAAATGTGTATATGGGCTTGCATATGAATATGTGGATACGTATGTAAATATCTATATATGTATGTGTATTCATAAATTTTATATCGATTCATGTATATGGGTTTGCATATATATTTGTGTGTGTATATATATATATATATATATATATATATATATATATATATATATTTTTACTAATTTATATATGTGATGTATATGAATATATATATATAGGGTATAGTTGTATGCATATATATATGTATATATGGGTGTATGTTTATATATAGAGAGTTCTAATGAAAAGACAGAAAGTTTTTTATTACCTTTTAATGTTATTTTCTCTTGAAATAATTTCTAATTAGATTTGAAAGATTAGAAATTTTACTCATCTGGAGATAATCTCAATTTAAATTGATCACTTAGATTTAAATTAAAAAAAATGTTACTCCTTAACCATTATTCATAATATTAAAATTAAAAATATTTTTTGAAATTTAAAAACTTAATTCACCATCTAATGTTAACTGTAAAATTTAAGAAAAAAAATTAAAATATGTATAAAGATGGATGCGTATGGAGATATGTAGATGTATATGTATATACCGATGTATATCAATACATGTGTATGTGGTTATATATGTAATTGTACATATATATGAATGTATGTGCATTTACATAAATATGTATGTGGTGTGTGTATGTAAAAACAGTAATTTTTTATTTACTATTACCTTCAAATCTTACTCCATCTTGATTTGAAACCTAAACTTCAATTAAGAAATATTACCCATCTAAAAATATCTTCAAATTAAATTCATGAATTAGACTCTAACTGATAAAGATTTTACCTTAACAGTCATTCACAATATTAAAATATTGCTATTAGTAAATTTTTATTTTTTATATTTGTTTATTAATATAATATTTGGCTTATATTAAATCCCTAATTTATTTGTGGAGAAGTTAAATATTTAAATTGCTAACAAACATTAAATTTAATTTCTTTGTGGAGTTTTTAAACATTTAAATTACTACCAAATGTTAAAATCTGTGTTTATCTAAATTGCTAAAGCTATACCACCCCTCTCCTTCCTCCAAAAATCCTACATACATCACTTATGCCTTTACTTCCCTCCTTTTTTACCTTTTTTTTATACCATTTCCATTGAGTTGACCAATTAATTGGGTCAATGTCTGATCCTTACTCCTTCCTCCTCAATATTAAGTATTGTAATAAAAATAATTTTTAAAACTCTCCTTTCCCTCTCTAAACTCGACCATGTCTCTCACACTATTCCTCACCACTCTCTATGTCAACTTATATAAGCTTAATACTGCCCGTCAACAGTGTAAATTTTAAATTCATTTTTCATTTCACCTTTGAAAGTGAAGTCTGAAGATCCAGAGAAAGATAAAATTCTCTGGTGAAATAAATTATAACTAATGGAGCCTTAAAGTGGTCTGTTTTTCTTTAAATTAATATATATATATATATATATATACTAGTTCCTGCAGAGGGCTATTGATTGGGCCTTTGGTTTGTTCAGGAGTTTGAGAGTCCCTAAGTCTTTGCATATTCTCAGCATTGGAAGCTCTCCTGGCTGCTGTTTCACCTGGGTTTTCATTTGCACAGGAGTTTCTTTACCTCGCTACAGCCTTGGCTCTCTTGATTGTAATCTGGTCTTCTGTTGGCAGAGATTTCTTTTTGCAAGGCATACTGCTGCAGTATGCGATAGGCAAAAATAAACTAAAGAACTTGATTATTATTAATATTTTAACTATTTTGATCATGTTTTGAAAAATGTAAACATTTTATAAAACATACATACAACAAACTATTTCTTATGTAAAAGTTAAAATATTTAATCCTTGAAAATGGCTAAATTTTTTAGTCGAAAGCACTCTGATAAAAAGAACATTTGGACAGTTTTTATATAATTTATCATCTGAAAAGAAAAAAAATGATTAGAGAGCAAGAGAAATTGTATAAAAAGGATAAACTTTGTCTTCCTGAAGGGTTTTATCATTTCTCATCAACTACTACTACCAACAGCAATAAAAAAATTACTGAATAAAATGTTCTTAGTGTTTTAACACTTTTTATTTAATATACTTTGCTGGCAGATTTTAAATTTTAGTTAACCTCCTCTCCAGAAACTTGGATGGCATGCACTAATGGATTAAATAGTTGCAGCATCTTAGCTTAGTAAGAGTTGCTAAATATAAAAGTTTATAAAAGCACCATGTCTGTCGTATTCAATGAAATGTGTATATATCAGTTGAGCTCTCTGGGGAAGAGGTGTGGGTTTGTAAACAGTGACTATTATGGCTGATATAGCGAGACTCTTCGGCAAAAGCGAATTGAGTCACTGTCGGTCACTGTGTGTGTTTATCTAAAAATAAATACGCTAAAATTCACCTTCATCCCTGCTGTGTGCCCATGGCTTAGTGGTAGAATCTCCGATTGACACCAATTCAGTCTGGTTTCGATCCTAGCTAGAGGCAACCAGATGTCTAGCCACACTGAAGAGCTGTGAAACAGCAAAAAAGTCTGTCTGTGGATGACTTTATATATATATATATATATATATATATATATATATATATATATATATATATATGCACACATACTACAGACCAAACATGTAGGGCTTCCCTCTGAATTTAATAATTTGTAATTTCTTTGGTTTAATTAACTCTTATAGAGGGAAATAGACAAATAAACAGTATTAACAACATTTACCAGCCTGAATGTCCGAGAAATTTCATAGAAAATATATGTCCTCCAACAGGAATTGAACCTGTATCCTGCACAGAACTGTCATATAGTCTGACGTGCTATACCATTTAGCTGCAGAGGAAGTGTCTAGTTAATAGTATTAAAAACAAAACATTTACTTAAATATTTGTCTCTATAAAAAATAATTTAACCCAATTAAATAAATAAATAAACAACTTCCGGTAAAATAATTGCCAAAATAGACTACCCACAATGCACCACTGACCCGTATGCATATAAATAGCCGAGAAAAATAACAGCACTCGTGGCCTGATGATTGCATCTAGCATGAAACAGACTGTTGCCACTAAGTGTTGACTTCTATGTTCACTTTTATATTTACACACGCTCTATGTCTGATATTGAGCACTTTACCTCATAAATATAGCACATCTTAAGACTATATTTCTTCATATAAAATATATATATATATATATATATATATATATATATATATATATGTGTGTATTATGAAATGAACTAAACCAACAATTATTTTAAAATATTTTTTTAATACACACAGGTGACAGTTTAAAATGTGAGAGGTATTTCTACTGCACATATATATATATATATATATATATATATATATATATATATATAAAATATACATAATATCTTACATTAATCACACAACTCCAAGTTTCATGCCAAAGCAATTTTCAAGTGCTAGAATTATTATGATTATTTTTATTTAGCTCTGTTTCTTAATATTAAGCACTGTTTTTTCTTACACTATAAATTATTTATATGTCTTTATATATGATCACCCACTTGTATACCTAGCTATATTTACCCAATTGGTTATATATATAATTAAACAAATGGATAAATATAGATTAATGTACAAGCAAGTGTTCGTATACAAATATATATAGTGAGATACGTATATATATATATATACACACACACACACACACACACACACACAGGGTGTCCATAAAGTTCGTGTGCACTTTAAAAAATGTATAACTTTATTTATATTTGTGATAGATATAATCTGTAAAAAATGTTATAAAGTTTAATGTACCTAGTTTTAAGTATAGCTAAAATAACTAATGGGATTTCAGGCATTACTGTAAATCAGTTGGCAAATGTTTTACATAAACTGCAAAATCGTATTATCCTTTGTATTGCTAGTGATGGAGGATATGTGGAAACTTAAATAAAATTTCAATAAAACTTTAAAAAATATAGATTTACTTCTTTCTAATCCTTTTTACAAATTATTTCTATCGCAAATGCAAATAAAGTTATAATTTTTTAAAGTGCCCACGAACTTTATGGACACCCTATATATATAGAGAGAGGTAAATAAAGAGATATCTATCTATCTATATTCAGTGAAGTCCAATTTATTAAAAATGCCTTCAAAAACATATAAAATCCTGGTCTCTACGAACTTCCAGCTATTTCTGTCCATTCCACAATGAATTCAATTATCAGACTCTGAAATGAAACTGTTCAACAAATTCAACTAATATATTGGCACTGACTACAACCACCACTACCTTCTTCATCCTGAATTTGGTACTGGTAATAGTCAGAATTGGTACCTACCAAAAAGAAAACATTACTCGATTCTATTTTATCAGTTCACTGAAACCTCAATGACTTCAGTCAGTCATTTATGCGCCATGCATGATACACACTTAGGCAATCATGTATTTTTCAATACATGACTGACAAGGCAGATTTTTTTCCTGCAGTAGGTTGCCATTTCTTTCTGCAGTAGAGCAGTTTTCATCCAAAGCTATAGAACCTGGTCTGTCCTGCTATTTACCCATAGCTGGGAGGAGAAGAGGAGGATTCATACCTTTCCCAAGGGTATTAGCACATAAGTGAATGTAATGGATTTGACTGAAATTCAAACTCAGCTCTCCGATTCCTCAATCCCAGCAAGCTACTATCCATTACTCCACTATGCCTCCATTACTTGCATTATTTACATTATTTGGACTGTTATCGTCATCTTTGTTGCCATATTCACAATGTTTCGGCCATTGTACACTACAGCCTTCTTCAGGTGGTTGGAATTTCAAACTGAACCCTTTATTTTGTCCACTGGGATAGAATGTTCTAGTTCCACGTGCCATGCTTCTTCTGGATGTCTCAGTTATTTCCCTTTAACACAACTCTCCAAGATGTTGGTTCACCACTACTTTGGGTCTAGTCGTTGGATCAAACCAACATCTTTATCCACTGGGGAATGTGTGAATATGGCAATAAAGATATGGATAACAGCCCGAATAATGTAAATAATGCAAGTAGTCATAATACATCATCTCGGATATCCAATCACCTGAAGAAGGACGGAGAGTACGTCTGAAACGTTGTGAATATGGCAATGAAGATGAGGATAACAGTCCGAATAATGTAAATAATGCAAGTGGTCATAATACCTCATCTCAGAGATATAGACAGACATCAATGACTTGTTTTCATAGCTACATTTACTAACAAACTCTGACTTGGGATTAAAAAATCATATTCTCTTTTAGCAGAAAAGGAAATAACTTCTCCAAATGCAATCTATATTTCTAGGAACCAGTAATGCATGCTTTCACCTTTTTTTTTAATAGTTTTCCTTTCAATGATGGAAAATCTCTGGTCGTCAGTTGTGGCTTTATCTCGTATCCAAGAATTGAATTTCTTCTTTGCTGATTGCTTCCTTTATGATGATGCCATTCATGACTAAAGTCGCTGCCAACATGCTGGTTCTGGATGAGAAACTTCCAGTTTCACCAAAACTTACTCTTATCGTCCATTACCTATTGCCATTTTGATTTGCAAGAGTTGGTTGAAGGTGAATGAAAATCAGAGTAGAAGAAATACCAATGGTATGAATTTGTTTATGGTGGCCCTCAACTTGACAGGAAGGGACCTACTCACTTGATTTCATGACCTTCCTCTGCAGCACATATGGAACGAGACATGCAGAATCCAGCTATGAAACTGCAATGGACTAACACTGACACTGCTGTAATTTTGAGTGGCACTTTCTGCAGCATGTCCTTCATGCATAGCCCTCTTCTTCTGTTTGTTCACCTGTTGAGATCTGTTGTAATCATTATCTGCTTGTTCCACTATTGGAGTCTTTGGGTTGGTCATATCTCATCTGGGACCTTGTCTTTAATCTATGGTATCTAAGGGTTAAAATTATCATGAGACCGTGAGGCAGATGAGGCAAAAAAATATATAATATTAAAAGAAAATTGATGCAGTAATAGATTAATTTCATTATTATCATTGGATATATGATAAAACCCTTCCAGAAGAGAAAGTCACTCTAACCCAAAATGAGCTAGTTTTGAAAAAATTCATGCAAACTTTGATTTTTAGACAATTCTTCAAAATCCAGAGGATCACCTCCCAAACTTTTTGTGCGGAGATATATAAAAAAAAGTAATTTATACAAAGAATTAATTAGCAATGTTAATGAGATTAATGGCAAAATCATTTCACTAACCAGATTTAATGAGACTTACTACCAATTCCTTGAATAATATGATCCTTATATTTATGTTGTTGTCAGATGAAATTGATGATACTTTTGACAATTTCAAATTTTCATCTTCAGGGCACAATTCTTTTTTCCATTATAGACAAAACACCAGGAGACACGGTGAAGTAGAGGAAGCATGGTGGAGTAATGCATAGCAGCTTGGATAGAGGAATCGGAGAGCCGAGTTCGAATTCCAGTCGAATCCATTACATTCACTTACATGCTAATACCCTTGGGAAAGGGTGTGAATCCTCTTCTCCTCCCTCCAGCTATGGGTAAAATAGCAGGACAGACTGGGTTCTATAGCCTTGGATGGTAACTGGTCTAGGAGAAGGAAAACTCTGAATTCAAAACCTGCAGAGGGTCGTTTGGGGACCTTGTGCATGTAGTGCACCAGGTCTCTGTAAGTGGCCCTTCAAAAAGTGTGGATGGTCCTGCACGAAACCTTCACCACTATAATCAAATCTCATGTGCTATACATGCGGGTTTGGGGACCGCTTGTGAATTCCAAATTCCCATGAAACTCCAATATTGGAGCCGGCTCAACCCACCCTGGGTGAATGCCGTTTTAAAAGACAAGAAGAAAACGCCAAGACAAAATATGTGTAGTGTAGACTGAAAGATTTTTTTAACAATATGCTATTTATTGACAATTATATTATTTTGGAGCCTGCATTATATTTCATTTGGTGTTTTGCCTGTAAATGGAAAAAAAAAATTGTGCCCTGAAGATGACAATTTGAAATTGTCGAAAGTACTTGTCTCATCAATTCCATCTGACAGCAACTCAAATATAAGGATTGTATTATTCAAGGAATTGATAGTATGTTAATGTCTCATTAGGCCTTGTTAGCAAAGTGATTTCACCATTAATCACATTAACATTGCTAATTAATTTTGTATAAATTACTTTTTTATGATATAATACAAAAGCTTCACATTCTTATATATATATATATATATATATATATATATATATATATATATATATATATTACAAACTTTTCAAAATGTTGGTGTGACCAGCAGACTGTCAAAAGAGATCTCCCACAGTCAAAATCAAGAAAAAAAATTACCCAAGAAAAACAAAAATATCAAATTATGAAGGAAGAAACAAACCAAAGGCAGACACCTACTTAAGCAGTAAATAACAGTGCTCAATGGCTAGGCTATCCAGACAGAGCAAAAAATGCTTCATAGCGTCAAGCTTTAACGAGCCACAACTCAAGTCACTACTTAAATTTCATGCAATTTGCATTCTACAGGTGACCAGAAAATTATATATGTGTGTTATAAACAGTACATATGAACAGTAATGGGTATGCCCCAATCCTCATAAATATGTTGGACACTATTGTAAGTAGGGGTAATATGCTATTTAAGTAGTCCTCCACTAGCAGTGGTTTACCTACTTCACACTGCTGGTGAGTATTGTATTTTGTTGATGTTATAAAGATTACCATTTCATTTCAAACCTCCATTTTGATTATTCCTCATTCAGTAACCTTTTCTAGGTTTCAACAATAGTTAAATTTCCCAGAAATAATTCTGAAAATAAAGACAAATTGGTTTAAAAATGGCAACTGGAAAAAATTATTAGTTCTTGCTGATGCTTTTCATTTTCTGACTTTAACAAAGCAAGCAATGAAAGCAAAATGTTTTATAGCCATAGTTACATCAAATCCAAAATTTAAAGAAAGGAGATGCTCTTGTGTAAGCCTCTTTCTGGATATTGTTATAACTAACTTCATTTTATATATATATATATATATATATATATATATATATAATTAATACAAGTAAAAGTTTTGTCACTTAGCTGATTGAAGTTACCTTCAGCATCCTAACTCCAGAGTTTCGGAGACAGCCCCTCCCTGTGGGAATCACTTCGCTCACTCGTCAGGGGATATCAGCAATTGACTGTGTATACTTCTTGATTTTTTTTTTTCATATGCACTTTTCATTGGTGCAAGATTTTTTTATTTTTGCGTAGGGTATATATATTAAAACAAACACACACACACATATATATATATATATATATATATATATATATATATATATATAGGAAAGTTTACCAATTTTAATTCTGTCATAAAACAACTAAAGACTTAATAGAATAATTGAACAGATAAACCATGTTGATATTGTTTAACAAACCTTGTTTAAAAGATTTTTTTGCTGCCCAAATACACTTTATATAAAAAAGTGAACAATGAAGTCAACACTCAGAGGTTGATGTAATCGACAAGCTGTTTCATGCTGGACACAATCGTCAGGCCTGACGATTGTCTCCAGCATGAAACATCTTGTCGCCTCTTAGTGTTGACTTCAATGTTCACTTTTATATTTATATTTACATATGCTCTATCTCTGATATTGAGCACTTTATCCCATAAATATAGCACACCTTAAAACTATATTTCTTTATATATATATATATATATATATATATATAATCATTATCAGTGTTAGCTGTACTTTTTGTTTCTGATGTTATAATGGCAGATACAAATATTGAAATCCTGGCAATTTTCAGGTATTATTTTGAGCTGGGCCACTGAAATGACTTGGAGAATTTAGGTAGTGGAATAAAACAAAACAGTATTTGATCATACTGACCAGAACTGGTGAAAAACATTATAAGAGTTGTGACTTATCCCTTTTAATACAATCATTAATTCCTGGTTATGATGTCTTAAGATGAATGGTCCACGAGAGCCAGTGACCAGTACGCATAAACTTTAAGAAGAATTACAAAATATAATGTCTGTTGAATATGAAATATGTTTGTATAAACTACAATAAAAGAGTTTATTAAAAGAAAAAAAAAAAAAGGAAAATACTTTTGATACATCCAAATGCAGTTGAGCATATTTTTTTCTCAAGCCAGAAAAAGACAGGTGGTTATCAGCCAACATTGCTATGAACTGCCTGAAAATAGACAAAAATGAAAAACTAAGAAGGCCATTTTGATCTGCCATATTTATTTTCAAATATGATAGATCAAAATGGCATCTTTTGTCAAACAGCTCATTATAAACACTGGAAATAAACCTTCCATATTTTTATATAAGATTCTCTCTTGCATTGTAATATATATTTTAAAAATATCAGTCCTGTATAAATATTATTGTATTGTTAAATAACATTGACAAGATGTTCTGTAATGTTGTTGAATTTTGAAACCTTAGAGCCGATAGATATATTTTATCACAATTTAAAATATTCTGTTGCCAAACTTGATATCATTTGTGTGTATATATATATAGCCTTATTTATTTGTTGTGTTTTGTTGATTAAAATATCATATTGTGTTATATTGATAAACATAATTTTGTACATATATTTTATGTAAAACAAATATAAATATAATATATATATATATATATATATATATATATGTTAAGAAATGGACAAGGTCCGACAATTTATTTATTAAAGACATTTTTTATTTATGTTTAACGTTGTTATTTTTTTATAAAGATTGATACCGCCGTGTCGAGAAATTTTCAAGAAAATATTCGAATCCTGGGTCTATGAACGAATATTTTCTATGAAAATTTACGGACATTCAGGCCGGTAAATGTTATTTAATACTGTTTATCTTAAACAGAGCATTTGCTTAAATACTTGTATCAATAAAAAAATAACAACGTTAAACATAAATAAAAATGTCTTTAATAAATATATATATATATATATATATATATAGGCATATCTGATTAAATAAATTACAAACATTGCTTATTTTTAGCATAATCCTTTCATATTCATGAATAGGTTCCATTTATTACAATCAAATGAGGCAAGAAATGCACTGTAACAGTGAAAATCACTTTTATTTCCCAAGTAACATTTCTTGCCTCATTTGATTGTAATAAATGGAAAAAATATTCGTGAATATGAAAGGATTATGCTAAAAACAAGCAGACATAATGTTTGTAATTTATTTACTCAGACAAGTCTAAAGGAGAATTTTCTGCATAAATACACACACATACATATATATATATATATATATATATATATATATATATTTAAAATGTCAAAAAGTAATCTTAAAATATAAGATTATTGTAAAATGCCAAATCTTTTAATCCAGTGATGACAAGTTTTTTTTTTGTTCTCGTTTCTAAAATCTATTAAAATCAAATGAAAAAATTGATTGTTTTTATCAGCCAAGGATTGTCAAAAAACTCATAAAAATGTCCTTAGACAAATGAAGAATTAGGAGTAAAATTCCCCATTCATATACAGAATAAACAGTAATGAAGAGTATTGTGTACAGTATAAAAGGTCACTAAAGGACAATTGTGTGTACAGAATAAAAGACAAAAAAAATCTGATCTTAACTCATTTAAATTCAGTTGAGAAAGAAAAACATTTCAAACTAATGGGAGAAATATTAAAATTTAAAAATATACTTTTGTTTAATTAATTGTATGTTTTGCTGAATATTTTTAGAAAAAATACTGACTCTTTTAAAAAGAAAAATTTTAAAATAGCTTATTAATTTCCAAATAGTTATATGATTATATTATTTTATCATTATTTTAATATTATTTTAATATTTTATTATTATTTTTTATTATTTTATTATTATTTTAAGTCATTATTATTCTTAGTTTTTGAAACAGTTAATTATTATTTTTCAAACAGTTGATTTTTAGTTTCATAAACAGTTTATTGTTCTTACTTTTCTAAAAACTATTCATTGTACTATTTTTAACATTTTAGCATCCCTAGTATTTTTAAAATACTTTTTCTATTTTTTAAAACAGTCTATTCCTAGTTTTTTTAAAACAGCTTGTTCCAAGATTTTTGAAATAGTTTCCTATTTTTTAAAACAGTCAATTTTTAGTTACTTTTTTTAGTTACTTTTTTTAAGCAGTTTCTTCCTAGTTTTAAAAAAAACAGCTTTTTCAAAGATTTTAAAAATAAATTGTTTCCTGTTTTTTTAGAACAGTCTACTCTTAGCTTTTTAAACATTTTATTGTACCTATTTTTTAGCAGATTACTGTTCTTTGAAACTGTCTATTGCAACTAGTTTGATTTTTTTTAAAATACTTTTGTTACTCCTAATTTATTCTTTTCCTTATGAATTATTTTTTTTTATCAATTACTCTTTCTTTAATAATTGCAAATATATGTTTTTGTAATGATGAGTGTAAATCTATATAACTGCATAAAAAAATGTAAAACCCAAGTTTGGTCATTTTCAAACAATAACAAAACAAAGTTTAATTTAATAAGAATCATAAAAATTGATTGATTATTTAAATTTTTTTTAATAAAAGGTGCATCCAGTTCAGTAATTTTTCTCTCCATTCCATGTTTGAAATACAAAATAAAACCAATGAATAAAACTCAGGTTTTTTCTTTTTTATTTATTTACAGTTGGACTCATTTGTTGTTGGCCATTATTCCCTCTGGCCCTCTTATCATGTCTGTTAGTCTAGGTAACATTCTGGGAATGTCAAAGTGAGCCCTTTATTTAAGGGGAAAACGTGTGTGAGAATATTATGCAAGGTAGGCAGTTTGTCAAACCTTTTTTTGTAAAATAAATTGTCAACAAAAGTCTAAATTATTCTGAAAATATTTAAAAAATGTGTTGAAAATATATTTGGATGGGAGTAATATTCTAATAATGGAGTGGAAGGATTTTGAAAAAAACTTACAAAATTTTCCCTTTTTTTTTTATACAAAAAAAACAACAAACCAAAAGTAATATTCTTCATATTTAACACACACACATTCTTCATATTTAACACATACACACACACACACACACACACACACACACACACATTCTTCATATTTAACATGCGCACATACACATTCTTCATATTTAACACGCGCACATACACATTCTTCATATTTAACACAAACACACACACATTCTTCATATTTAACACACACACATTCTTCATATTTAACACACACACACATTCTTCATATTTAACACATATGCACACACATTTTTCATTTTAACACACACACTCACACACATTCTTCATATTTAATACACACACACATTCTTCATATTTAGCACACACGCAAACACACACACATTCTTCATATGTAATATATACACACACACACAATCTGTATGTTAAAGGTAGAATTTCTGCTGCTTTTATGATCCATGATCAAACATGACTTGTTTGACTAACAACATTCCAGGATATATACTGGGTGTGACATACACACACACACACACACCGGATGTGGCATATATATATTTACCCATTATTCATTTATCCATTATTCACTTTATCATAAAATAAAAAGTTATTGTTTTGGTTAATGGAAGTTTACAAGTTGATTGATTGGCAATATTTTATATATATTTACAATTCAAAATGGCCACCCTTTGCTTTCACCATAGCCATTAGTCTCTTCTCGATTGAAGTACATTACTTCTTCACAATCTCTTAACTCAAATTGTGCCACAACATCATAAGAGATTCTTGCACGTCTAACATGCTATAAGATATGTGAAATATTGCTACCCAATATGGGCCATATCACAATGTCCATAGAAATTAATGTCAGGGCTTGATGTAGGCCAAATTGACTTGTCAAAAACATCCAGGAAAATGTTTCTTGCACCAGTTCTGTGTCAAATTGGTCATGTGTGTGGGAGCTCCATCTTGAGTGAAGACATAGGTGCTTCCAAATGTGACTGACAACCAAGGCAACTCATCAATTTCCAACATTTGCTGGTAAACTCTGCTATTCTCTTTCACACCTTCTTTGATGAACACCAATGGCCGATTTCAAATCATCAGAAGCAAGAGCACCCAAAAACATCACACCAGTAGATTGCTTTTCTTCAAATGTGTTCTGACAACTTTGGGAATGTTTCTTGGTGAAGTGGTGCTAAGCCTATTGTTTTGGTAGTCGACCAGAGTGACAGAACTAATTTCAACTCGATTTAAAATCAAAGTTATCAAATTCCCTGAATTCCTAAACAAAATGCAATGAGTTGGTGTTAATTTTTTAATTTAGCATTAAAAATTCTTAGTAGATAAGGTAATTCAGAATTCATCTTTTCTGCAACTTTCATTCTTTTTTTGTTGCAAATAAATAAAATGGTACTTTTTTATTTATTTTATTCATCTAAATCTGATTCAATAAAAATGCAATGTTCTTTCTAGCAAGAACAGTAGATTGCTTAGCTGTATTTTTTTTTTGGGGGGTGAAAAACTCTCATTCAAAAGAAGCCGTTATTGATCAAAATTTAAGAAAATCACTAAATTTTAATTTTGTTTGAAAGTTTGTTGAAATTAGTTCCGAGTTGAAATTAGTTCCGAGTTGAAATTAATTCCGAGTTGAAATTAATTTTGCATCCCGACTTTTTGACTGATATATCGGCCCTGTCATCTCCAAGAGTTAATGCCTTGCATTGGGTGAAATGCTTCAAGACAAAAGCTTTTCTTATTCTTAAGACTAATGTTTGAATTACTGCAATCTAATCGACCAAAATATAGCAAAAAATGAATAAAGTAGTACTTTTTGTTATTTACTTTTATTCATTTAAATCTGATTCAATAAAAATGTTCTTTGTAGCTTAGCTGTTTTTTTTTGTTTTATTTTTTTGTAAAAAAAACTCTCGTTCAAAAGAAGCTGTTATTGATCAAAATTTAAGAGAATAAATTAAATTTTAATTTTGTTTGAAAACTTCACAGTTTTATTGAAATTTCAAGTTGAAATTCGTTCCAAGTTGCAATGAATTCAAAGTTGAAATTAATTCTGTACCCCATTGACCACAGTGATAAACTTCTTGTTCAACCAAAGAGACTTTTTCTGCAGGATGCTGTATTTCCTTCAACATTTTCTTCCCTCTGCGAAGCCATTTGTACTTTGAGGCACTTGAGGGCAGGTATCATCACTGAATCTTGTATCGTTTTAACCCTAAATCCTCTTGTGCAATCCTTCTTAGCAACCTATCCAAGATATCCAGCACTTCTGCTATATTCTACATGTTTCTTTGTGGATCTTTCTGTGGCAAATGCACATCAGTACAGACACAAAACAGGCCTTGAATCACACGCGAACATGTTTGTCAGCACCAGTTACATCCAGGTTTTTCCAGGTTAGCAGCAGGACAGCTTGACATATCTAGATACAGGCCTCTCTGCAACTGGTCAAGTTCCAGGACTTTGTAAGATGCCTCATGCCAATAAGATCTGGGGGGAAACAGCAGTCAGGAGTTGGCAGGACACAGTTTCTAGTGAATTTGGTTCAGTGGGCATTTTGTTCCTTGAGTTACTGTAGTTTCCGAGGCAGTTTTACTTTTTGTTACCTCACATCTCTTTCCCCCTCTCTCCCTATTATCTCCATAGTGGTTGGGAGAGCAATCGGCTAGGTACTTTCTTCACTCAGTTCTTGATGGCTTCAATGACCCTCCTGGTATGAACTGAACCTGAAAATTGGATTTGGTAAAGATTTTTTTCTTCTTGAAAATTTTTCTGAAAATATTCAACTGTTTTATCACTTTACAATTCTTCATACCAGCCATTTTTGATTCAACAATTTGATCATGTTTTATTTGATTCATCGTGAACATATATTGAGGTTGAAAGACAGATGATAATTATACTTGAGGAAAAGTAATTTAACCCCAAGCAAGGCAATAAAGACACTAAAATAAAAGGGGTTACTGCATGTGAAAGAATATGAGAAAGGGAAAAAACCAAAGCGGAATTAAGACAGAAGATAATGACTGACATTGCATTTGGTTTTTTGAAAATTGACTGGAGAGCAAGAAGCTACAAGAGAGTTCCACAAGCAAGACGTGCAAGAGAAGAAACTGTTAGCATTGAACTTAGAGTTAGTCCTGTGATTTAACTGTAAAATTAAATTAAACTGATAATTCAGTACTGTGCTTAAATTGGTAAAGTCGAGATCCCAAAGAAGAAAGTTTATCAGAACAGTTAGCATAAAAATATTTATAGAAAAGACAGGAAAGTTATGTTACAGTTGTGGAAAAGTGACTGAAGCCAATATGCCATGTCAAGACCAATATCATTGCAGATTCTTATTTGGAATTGACCAGATGTGACAGCAATATTCCATAGGGCATCGAGAATAACTTTTCCTTTTCTCTATTTAAAAATCTAAAATCAATAACTTGAAAATCTTTTACTTCTACTTTTCATATTTAAACTGTCTAGCTTACCTACACTAACAACACATCCGCAATACACACACACACACACACATATATACGTTAAGAAATGGACAAAGTCCGACAATTTATTAAAGACATTTTTATGTTCAACATTCTTTTTATAGATACAAGTATTTTAGTAAATGCTCTGTTTATAATAAACAGTATTAAATAACATTCAGACTATGAGACCCAGGTTTTAATCTAACCTTGGTTTATTTCTTAAGATGATGACATCTTGATGTTATCATTCTGGGAAGGCAATCCCAGCATGCAGCACAATTGGAAAGTGCCTGAAAACCATACGACTTGTGAGGTAAATAAGGGAGCTGGAACTGTTCAGAAGGCACCATTGGTTGTGCTAGTACAAAGTACAAAGTCACAAGTTATGGTGACCGTGGGAATGAGCATTGTTTAAACTATGGTTCATGCCAGATTATGCTAGAAACTGTAAGTAAGATCTGCTCCACATAGTTTCTGTATGAACCACAGGTGGGCTCTGTAAGTGTTGAACAAATGCAAATGTGACTGAGCTGTTGTCTGCTACGGGGATTGGCTAACCACCATAGCAGATGGGTGTGCTTGGAAAATGAGTCACAAGCCATTATATATTTAACACCCAAAAGTAACTCCCAAAGGAATTATAAAATGACACACGCCCAAAAACTGTGTAAGAAAAATGTGTTGAAATTTTTTAGAAGGGCAACAAATTACCTTATAGACCAGAAAATTCTTGTTTTGTATATATATATATATATATATATATATATATATATATATATATAATGTTGAATTATGATTTATATTATTGAAGATTGATATATATGATATAATGATTTGTTATGTATATATATTGAATTATGACATATATGATTGAAGAGACAAATTTCATATTTGCATTAATCCTATTACTATTCCACTCAGACAGCTTATTTCCAGAAACTGCTACTTTATGGAACAGATGTTTTTCCCAACCGCTATAATCTTGACCTCCTCGAGTCTAAGGGTAACTATTATTTCTCCTGCATAAACCTATGAATTTCACTTCTTGCTTTGTCCTCTGCTCATAGAACACCATAGAGTAACCCTCTGTAGTGGATCTAAGAAGGTTGCGCGAATATTTAAGATTGTGCTGCAAATAAAATATACAATATCCACAAACATAAATTATAAGAAATAGCCAAATGGTAACGATATTCAATCACGACAAAAAATACATGTTTGAAACAACAGATTAAATTTTATATACACAATTTACAATTTCTTTGTAATGATGTGTGCAAAAGTATAGAGGAAAAGTTCTTTGCTGTTTCAGAAATGTTCACTGTCTAAAAAGTTGTCTGCCTTTGATTGAAAAAGGTTGAATTTAACTTAGACAAAAGATTTTTCTATGAAAGAGATTAAGTGAAAAAGTTTGTTGTATAAATTTTTCTAATCTCTCATAAAGAAAGTTTGTTTCTTTGGCAGCAATTTTGACACATAATTCCCATGTGTATCTTTGCGTGTGTGAGTCTCAAAATGTGACGAAAATTTGTTTGCTGTTTCTATTTATAGTTTTTTTAACAACAAAATTGGCTCCAGCGGCTTGGTAGCTTGTTGCGAATTTTTCTGAAAAATGTGTGGGCGAATGTTGTATTTTTTATTTTGTAGTCAATAGGATTTCTTGAGACATAGAGATAAATTTGAGAAAGATTTTTTTTTTTATGTCAGTTGAGCCTATTTTTGCACAAATTTTGACTGTTTTATTATGGAAATTTCTTGAAACTTATTTTTATTTAACAACCAATGAAAATCAAGAAATGTTTGAAAATTGAAATGAGGGTTACTGAACCTCTATTTCGCGTGGCTCTTGGCGTTGTAGGGGGGGGTGGCTAACATTAGTAAAATAAAGCTTTGAATTCGGCTTCCCGGCGATAATAATAATATTCTCTACCTACAGACATCTTTCATTTTTAAACAAATACCCATGTTATTTTTTTTAAATATCTGATACAACCATTATCTTGTGACGGAATCCATAAATACCATTACTTATCATTCTATCGTTATTTATAATTGAAAACTGAAATGTCGTATCAGTGTTAATTTATCTTACGCGCCTTTCCGTACGATTCCATCATGGCCTCTTATCCGGCTTTCAATTTCCTCCTCAGCCCTATGAGGTTTATTCAAGGGAGAGCACTTCCCTTTCGGGATCGAATTAGTTATTTACCTTACATGATGTTATCCTGCAAAAATGACACTATTTATATAACTTAAATTAAATACCATAAAATTTATTGTTTTGCATTTACTTGTTTACGTTAAATACTTCCTGAATATTAAGATAATAATGAATCCGAACCTTGTCCCTTTGCTATAGATTAAAACGATAGCAAGTGAAAATAATTTCTGATATATACATATATTTGTTGATTGTCTCATTCTTTAAAAGTTTATCTACTGAATTAGCAACTTTTAGGGCATAATATTTATCATGTCAACATGTTGTCATTTCTACTATATCACCGGAAGAGTCCACTAAATATAGAATTGAGAATTCATCCATCATTATATTGTGGGCACTTTCAGAGTTTTATAAAAGTGTCAGAAATGCACACACACACACATGGGATTGTTGAAAAGTTCTATGCCTAATCAAGGAGTTATTCCCCAAATATTCTGTGTGAGCATTTGATCAGATTTTGTGAAGTTGGCTGGATCAAGAACTTTTCAGTAACTTTTATATATATATATATATATATATATATATATATATATATATATATATATATATATGGTCTGGTGATTTTGTCTAGCATGAAAAAGTGTGTCGCCTTTGAGTGTTGACTTCAATGTTCATTTTTATATTTACATACGCTCTATCTCTTACATTGAACACTTTATTCCATAAATATAGCACACCTTAAAACTATATTTCTTTAATTGGGATTAGATTGTTATGGTATGAGTTGGATATTTGGGCTCTGCATTTTCAAACCTATTTAACTGATAACTAGAGGAAGTTAGAAGAAATGGTTTCAAGCCTTTCCCAAGTGAATTTGTTCAAATGTAACAGGCGAAGCTGATGTTGTTTTTTAATAGAGTTGAAAAACATCTACGCGGCCTTGTGGGTGATGAATTATTTTTCACCCTTTTCCTACAGATTGTCCTGGGTATGACGATAAACTACGTCCAATAGCAAGGCCTCTGATCAGGAGGTTTTGAGGAGCGTGGAACCATCTCTTTATTGCTGGTGTTCCCAGCTATGGGCAAATAGTTAACACCCAAACTTGTGTAAAAATAGGTTTTAATACCAGAAATACTTTGTAATATAAAAAAAAATTATTACTAGCAATAATTTTTGAGGGAAAAATTATCAGCAATACTTAAAAAAAAAAAAATGAAGTGATGGATTTAACTTTTTTCTTTGATTTTTCAATATATTTGTTGTTGTATATATTGGCTTGGGAAATGTTTGTCTCATACCATAACAATCTAATCACATTCCAAACAATATTTATTTAAAAAATAAAAAAAAATATTCAATATTAGTCACTGACTTTACTTTTCACCAGACTTTGAATATGGACACATTGTGCCCACCGCATGCTTTTGGCTGACATTTCAACCACCTGATGACCATTTGTTGAGGTGTGTTAATAAGAATGGATCATTTGTAGATGTCTGTTATTAACATGACCACAAGATTTATATTTAACGTAAAATATTACAAAATATGAAACACAAGAAGGAATAAAAACGGTTTTATAACATCAACATTTATTTTTGTGTCTACATGCGTAGAGGTTTTGATGTTATGTCCCTTTGACTGAATTAATGAAATTGAAATATTTTTATCGAGAGCTCACAAAAGTTGAATGAATTATAAAGCTGAGAAATGCTGAATAAACTGTAGCTTTAGAAAAGTATTTCAAATAGAAAAGCTCTTGTTGCTTGTTTGGAAATGCTTCGTATGTTTGTAATGTAGTTTGGAAAACTTTGTACGTATGTGCGTGCGTGAATATGCTTTTAATGTCTGACCGCCTATGGTCGAGACGAGAATCTTTTTACACATTCATGAACATTCTCAAATTTAAAAACCTTCATAAACAAATGACATCCATCGCCTCTGTGTATATAAACACATGCAGTATAATAAATCCTACATTGTCCTGATAAAGTCCCTCAGAGGACGAAACGCGTCGACTAAGTATAGTTATTCCTCTTGTCTCTTTTTATTCATTTTGTTTCTTCTACAGATACCCTCCATCTGAGAATATTTACACAAATACACACACACATATATATATAATTTTAAAATTTACTCTATTTGTGGGGGAAGAATGCTCAATATCAAAGATAAAACATTTATTGATGATCTGATAATCACTTCAGGTGTGAAACTGCCTGCCACTATACAGTGTTGTATTTTTATGTCCGCATATCTTTTAGAGTAAAGAAAAAAACATAATCTTATGTTGATTACAAATACCTTTACTTATTTACTTGTTGGTTATTAAAATTTATTTGACAACAAAGGAGGTAGATATATCCAGAATATTTTAAATGATGTACAAAAATATTAATAAAATGTTAATATATATGGAATAAGATAATAATGCTAGTTATTGATATATGAAAAATTATATTGTAGTGGTATTGCCGGCATAAATCAACCCACGCCTTTTTTTACTTTACGAATGTGTAAGAAAACAAAAAGCAAACAAGAGAAAGAACACAAGAAAATAACTTTTCATAACAGGTACAATATTTATATTTATAAATGACAACAGTTTTACAATAACTATTAATATGAGTTACTTCCCTTTGACTGGGCTAAAGTTTTTCTACTAAAATATTTTTACCTGAGCTCACAAAAACTTGAATTATCTTGTCGCTCAAAATGTTCACTGAAAGAGAGTTTAAAGAATCTTATAAAGCTGAAAATATGTTGATAAACTTTTAGCTTCACAGAAATTGGAGAAGTGAATGTTCCGTAATGTCGAATTTGTTTTCGTTGCTTGTAGTTGAAAGTATTGTTCGTAAGTATTTGTATTTAAGTTTCGTAAGATTCAATAGCATAATTGAATAAGTTTTAGTAGGTTGCAGAAGTTGGTGAGTGAGTTGTTTCGTTGAAATTGTAGCTTGAATTTCAATGAAGTTATTTCATGTTAAAGAACTTGAGATTCTAACTTTGTACTTTGCTGCAGTAATGATACAAGTGTCGTGAACTCGTTTAGCAAATTCTAGTCGTCGTAAATTCTCACTGACTGGGTTCGCTCGTAACTTCACTTTATATGTTTTTTAATCACGTGATAGGATCCTGAGAGCCTTGTTTTTTGTCAGGTCAAAAACTAGGTTGATGTTATTCGAACGTAGTGGTGAGCAGGTAAATTGTTTTTTTAATATTTGTTAACCACTCAGAAAGCGCCTTACAAAACTCAGTCTGGAGCCTGATATGTTTTGTGTTACTTAGTGAGAACAATGTACGTGAAGATATACAAGATAATTTTAATATTTATTGTTCAATGAGACGTTCATGTTTTCAGAAACATGTATGAAGCTGTGATCCGCTTTTAGCACGAAAATCGAGCTTGATGAAAAAGTGGTAGGGTATAGGTAAAATATAATTTAATGTATATCAAGGTGAACAGAATTTTTTCCACTAAAGTGTTTGAAAGTTGTCTCGAGCAATAATTACTGAATCAGAAATAATAAAGTATAATATAATACCTAATATAATATAATAATATAATAACTATCGAAGATCAACTTTTTGTAATTTTTCCTTTGTTAGGATTTTTGATATTTGAAATATACACTCTTAAATAGGTGCTGGAGGGAATCATCAGTGATGTACATCATCAACTTGGTTCATCAGGGAGTTTCAGGTCTTTCAACATCATAAACGTCATCACAAAGTCGACCCAATCAGGGGAGATCAATCTCTGATTCCCCCTCACAATCAAACGCTAACAGATAGTCTGGCCTGTTTAATGAATTAGACGAAAATAGACCACGTTTTCAGCAAACCCGAATGGATGTTTGTAACAACCAATCCACTGCGAGAACTGTCTTTTAAATGGTCCACAGCAGGAACTGGCATCTTTTCTTTCTTTTTCGGTGGATAGCAGTTCCAATGGATAACTGAGGAGGTAACTTAACATTTTTAAATTTAACTCTTTTTTTATTTCTTAGGAAAAGTTTGTTGCCTTACTCTAAATATTTATGGTTTTGTTTTTATTTGTAGTTGTGAGAGGGACTTAAACTCAACCCTGCTGTTACATTGTTATCGTTTAACCTAATTCTTAACATTAATACAGGTCAACTAACTTCTAAATAGACATATTCTCAATTTTCAAATGATTGCCCATTTGATAAGAATTATTCTTATTGAAACTCCTGATGATTGAAAAATTATGAAACTCAGAGATTACATCTATAAGTATAGAACTTTATGATATATATAATTTTAAAATTTGCTATATTTATGGGGAAAGAATGGTCAGAAATAGAGAATTTATTGATAATCTGATGATTGCTTTAGGTGTCAGACTGCCTATCACCACACAGTGTCGTCTTCTCTGTCCACATATTTTTTGTATAGAGAAAAAATACATATATATTATTTTATTATATATATAATTTTATATATGTTGACTATTAAAAAGTTATTTGGCAAAATTTAAGACAGATACCTCCAGAAATATTTTAAACAGTGCACTAAAATGTTCAAGATTTAATATATATATATATATATATATATATATATATATGTGGGGGGGGTGAATGGGAATTATTTATGTGAAAAACTCAAAACAACAAAGATAGAGATAATAGGTAAATTATTGTTATTTTTCAACTAAAATTTTCTCTTTGTTCTTTTCCAGTTCAAGATGCCAATCATTTCCCCCAGAAATGTATATACTGTTAAGTATATAGCCAATAAACCTTCATTTCATCTTATTGTTGAATAAATATGACATCTTGTTTTTTGATTTATTTGATTTTGTCTGTGTTTCATGTCTGTACACAAAGCTGAATAAAAAGTGGAATGTCTGGCCATTGGTAAACCTACTTTAGTTGGAATTATTAAGAAGTGTGCTCCTGAACTGGCTCCTGTCCTCTATAAACTTTATAATAAATGCCTCACTGCATCTTGTTTTCCTGCCTGCTGGAAGTCCTCATTTGTTGTTCCAGTTTTTAAGAACTCGACTGAACTGTCTAACCCTTCCAAATATCAGGCTACTAGCCTTCTACCTCTTTTTGGGAAACTCTTAGAGGCCTTAATCAATGTTGAATTGGTTAAGCATCTTACATCACAGGACCTTAGAAAAACAATATGGCTTTCATTTCTTTGGGTCAACTGCTGAGGTACTGATGATAATTGCGGAAAGAGTCTATCAATAAGAATGGTGAAACCTGGGCTGTAGCTTTGGACATATTGAAAGCTTATTGAAATGTTATGGTACCTCCAGAGAAATTTTTGAACTGATCTAGTCTTTCTTATCAAATCAGGAAATAAAAGTGTTATGGTGAAACACACCTATTCTATAGTTAATAGACTCTCTCACCTAATATAAGTAGGAGTAGTAATAGAAACGGGGGTCAGTCAATCAGTCAGTCAGTTGCTCAAGTCTTGACTGGCTGTTCAGTTGAACTCTCTGCCTTCGGGCAGGGAGGAACCTGAAGGAGGCTATGCCGAAGGGCGGATTCTCTCTTGGGGAGGTAAACCAACCTTGAACCCGTTTATACGGGTTCAATGGGCATGTTTTTGGCCGAGCCCACGGGTTCAGAGATCCCACGTTAAATTGGCCTTGTGCCACATGATGCCCACATGGGTGGGGTGACTAAATATAGTCAGTAAGGCAGGCAGGTAGTCAGTCAGTCGATGGCGGACGACAGATAGTCGAATTCAAAAGTATCAGCGACCACAACTAGATTACTTTGCATTATACCTATTATATCAAGTTCCTAACATTTTGTACGTTGAACCTATTTTAGGACCGACTCAGTACAAATACAATCCTCCACTGCGAAATAACTCCACAACAAAAAGTTATCCTGAATGACCACTTGTCTAGATTCTTTCATACTAATACAGGTGTCCCCTCCCCCAGGCTCCATCCTTGGTACTAATTTGTTTTTAATTTTCATTAATGACATTCCTGATGGTATTATCTCTCAACTTGGTACCTAAGCTGATAACACAACCATTTACTCCTGTCTCGAATATAAGTCTGATCAGTTCAATAAGGTCAAATTAACAGCTGATATCCAAAACAGTCTTATCTCAGTTGTTAACTGTGGCTTGTTAATTTTAATATTTCCAAAACTAAACTGCTCTCCATTAATCATTTCAGAGATCCCCTTTCTGCCTTCCATCAGTATGGCTGATGCTAACCTCCAGAAAAGTGACTTGTTGTGCTTTCTCAGGCTAACATTCTTGGCCGACATAAAGTGGAAAGACTATATTGAATCCATTGCAAGGTCAGATACTAAGAAAGTTGGTTCCCTGTGTTTTGCGAGACAATTTTTTCTCCAGAATCTATCTTGCATACCTATAAATCTAACATTTGTTCATGTTTAGAATATTGCTGCCACATATGGTCTGGTGCTCCTGCTATTTATGTAAAGCTCCTTGATAAAATCCAAAGAAAATCAGCAATATTATTGGTCCTGATCTGATATCTCGGCTTCAGTCACTATTAGAATAGAACTTACGGTTATAGATAGCTAGTTCATATGCTTTGTGAGGATCCAGGTTAGAGTTGATAGCAGGAACCATAAAAGGGATTATACGTATATCACTCAACAGAGACTGTTATAAGTTGGAAGTTAGGCAGGGATACTCCAGATGAGTCAAGAGTAGAGTTTGAGAAGAATTTATGGCAAAGAATTCAGCTTTATCAGCAGAAGATGTTAATACCTCAAATTGATAGAAAAGAGGTTGAGTAGAGACTTTATACTATTACACAGCTTGCAATAAGCATTCTCATTCTCTTAACAGAGTCTTTGTTTACTGAGAGAATGAAACATCATATTGAAATCTAACAACTTTGGCTCTCATGATTACTTGTGGCTCCATGATAGGTTATTAAATAAGTGTAAGATTCTTCCTCTTCAATCAATTTGAGGTGTTAACCTCTTCTGCTGATAAAGCTGAATGTGTCTCCCATAAATTCTTCTCAAACTCATCTGGAGCATCCCTGTCTAATTTTCCACTTTAAAATAAATACAACATAAAGTAGTAACAATAGTTCAATTATGGTCTACATCCGGCAGCAAAGCCTCTGATCAGGAGAATGGTGGTTTTGAGGAGCATGGAACCACCTCTTGCTTGCTGTTGTTCCCAGGACCCCTCTGACCTGGCATGGTAGCACTTGTTAGGGTCCCAGCTATGGGCAAATAGTTAACCCCAAGTAAAAACAAAACACTATGACAATATAAAAATAAATATTTATAGTAAAAATACCATTTTTATGTTAAAAAAAAAAAAAAAAAAGATCAACAATACATTTTATAGCAAAATGAAATAGCAAAATGACCAACAATACAATTTATAGCAAAATGAAATAGCAAAAATGACCAACAATACATTTTATAGCAAAATGAAATAACAAAATGACCAACAACACATTTTATAGCAAAATGAAATAACAAAATGACCAACAACACATTTTATAGCAAAATGAAATAACAAAATGACCAACAACACATTTTATAGCAAAATGAAATAACAAAATGACCAACAACACATTTTATAGCAAAATGAAATTGCAAAAATGACCAACAATACATTTTATAGCAAAATGAAATTGCAAAATGAGCAACAATACATTTTATAGCAAAATGAAATAGCAAAATGACCAACAACACATTTTATAGCAAAATGAAATAGCAAAATGATCAACAATAGATTTTATCTGTCGATGAATATATACAATTGCATTTAAAATATATTTAGTTGAAGACATAAAATGGTGTTCAAAATTTTTAGATTGCAGTATTAAATAATTAACCCATATAGAGGTTTGATGTGCCGCTAAACAAAATCACTCAATCAATCAATCAACCAATCAATCAATTATGGTGTTCAATGAGGCTTGAGGTGTACTTGCCAAAATATTTTAGTCAATTAAGCTTATTTCATTGAGTCAATTTTTTTATTCAATTTGTTTCCTACCGCCAGCAAATGGATGTGTGGATGGTATAAGGGATAGTGACTTGGAATGTGAAATCTGAGAGCCAAATTCAAATTCCAGTTATTGCATTCACTTACACACAAATACGCTTGGGAAAGGTATGAACCCATCTCCTCCTCCCAGCTATGAGTTAAATAATAGGAATTGTATTTGGAGAATCATTGTTATTCTCAAAAAACTGTTAATACAATATTCACTGTTATAAATGTGTCACCCCTTTTTTTTACCTTTATTGACCTGGCGACATACTCTTTATCCTTATTGACTCATGCACCTTTTAATTGCTGTTGTTCCGAGGTCCACCCTGACACTTTAATTCAAATTTATTATCTCAGATTTGGACATAGTGCAGATAATTTCGAGGGTACTATCTTGGATATCTAGACTCATTCTTGAGGATATAAAAATAACTCCTAAGGAAGAATTACACATTCTTGGTTCTCCAATCTTTCCAGTGGCCATTCAAGAGTGCTTGGATACTAAGCATGTCATTCTAACAAGAATGACTGAGAAATTGCAATTAATTGATGAACATCTTGCCCTTTTCCTCCTGAAGAACAGTTTTTTTCTACCAAGGTTCCTCTAAACTCTCTAAGGTGCCCCTTGCGACCTCGAACAGGATTTCTTAAACGAGATAGATATCACAATTAAGAGATGCACGGAGTTAATCTGCAATGTAAATTTTGACGACATAGGCTGGAGGCCGGTGAAACTTCCTTTGGGTTTCAGAGGTCTTTGATCGGTGGTAGACTTGGCCCTCCCAGCATATCTGTGTTCACTTTCTTCCAGACGTGAATTAATTGATGTGATACTTGGTGGATGGTCTCAATATTTTTCGGGTAGTTCTTTTATAAAAGCATGCAGCGTCTGGGTCCAAGAATTACTTTCTATCTCAGAAGAAACATCAAAACAGAAAAGCTAGGATAAAATAAAATGCAAGGCCAATTTTACTATTTTGAGGCTCTCTCTGGATCAGCACCACCTCACCTGTCTACTATCTGCTTCAAAACCGATTATTGGTGCTTGGCTGAACACATTGACCTCCTCATCTACCGGTACCCTTCTAGATGATGAGTACACTCGGGTTGGAGTTATGATCCGTCTTGGGCTCAAATTATGTGTGAGCATCACAGATGCAGATATGGAGCTTCCATTGATGAGTTTTGTTTGCATTCTCTCTCCCGTCGTCGTAGTGCCGGTTGCTTTCCAAGGCATACAGCAATAAATGACATCATCAGAATAGGTCTGGACGCAAGTGGGTTCCCCTCCCAAATCGAACTTATATGCCTCGGCCATGGTGATGGAAAGAGGCCAGATGGGAATACCATTTTCACTTTTAAATGGGGAAGTCATTGATTTTGGATGTGACCTGTGACGATATATTTTCGACCGGTAACTTGATCAGGTGTGCGGTTGAGCCGGGGTCCGTTGCACGGGACACGGAGAAAAAAATGTTAAATATTCTCTTACGGACAGATTTATTTTCATTCCAGTGGTAGTGAAGGCTTCTGGGGTTATTGGCACTCGTTTGATAGCGTTCCTTCAGAGGGTTGACGGGATTGCATCTCAATTAAGGGATGAGCCTCACGAAACGGAGTGGCTCTTGGAGACGTGTGTCTCACTGGCGAAGGTGTGAGATGATGCTTTCTCCATCATCGCGGCTGGTAGAGGATAGCAAAAAAAATTGTTTTTGTTTATAGATACTTTGTTCAAACCTAAATAAATTAATCAAAGATTAACTTTCTGCATTTTTTTTTTTGCATCATTTACTTTTGTTGGGGACGTGCAGAGTTGTTAATTATTTAAGAAAGAATCAGAAGGAATTTTCAGTTGGTTGCGTGTCTTACTGCATCCCAAACAAATAAATAAATGAAATTCAAAAATGCAATTAAAAACGAGACATATGCAATTTAGAAATCAATGCAACATTTATATACAATTTAACAATATACAGATTGGATAATCAGTGTGTGTCGTGGTGGACAGAAATGTGTATGTTATTGTTAGATTTGTGAATGTCTCTTTGTTGATATTGTTCGTTGATTCGCTGTCTTTTGTTTGTGTCAATAATTGTAATTGTGAATTATAAGTGTCTTTTGAAAAGAGTTTTTTAGAGGATCTACCTTTAAACGTAGTTGGTGTTTTCGTAATGTTGTATGTTCGTTGATGTTTACTTATTTTAAAGT